>JBBPSB010000067.1:0-67413 GCA_038093375.1 Xerocomus brunneocitrinus | reverse complement strand
CGAGCGCGAGGCGGAGGACGAGGACGGGTACGCATACCGTGTGCGTTGCCCTGCCACGCATGTGAGTCGCGCGGAAAGGAGGAAACGAGGGACGTACGCGTGCGCTCGGCCTTGCGAAAGCGTTTGGAGGCGTCGTCGGCGCTGATCAGGTTGCTCACGTCGAGCTCTTCGGGGTTCGTCGGGGCGGTGGCGGCGGCCCGGGCGCGGGCGCGGATCGCAGTGGGTTCGTCGTCGCTCGAGTCTGCGCCCTGTGCGAGATCAGTGAGGAGGTGATGATGTGGAATAGGAAACGCACGTCGCAGTGAGACGATGGAAAGACATCTTCTGTTTCGTAGACGTCTGGTGCCGTGTCCTTGAGACTAAATCAGTGACGGATTGGTAGAAAAGGCATGGTGCGAACGATATCAGGGAGGTTAGCGTATTTGTTTGCGCTCATGATCAGCGAGGTCAATGAAGCAGTTTACGATCGACAACTTTTTCTGCCAGTTGTGATAATCAGTTGAAGCGAACCCGAACAAAAAATTCGTCACCTGAGCGATTCGAACACTCGCGGTCAAAGACCAACCGCTTTGCTGATTAGCAGGCGATCCCGTTAACCACTCCGGCAAAGTGACCATGAACGTAATGCAAAACAAACTGATCAAGGTCCATACTACAGCTATGTCTCGCTCGAAACGCCAAGATTCAACCACCTATGCAACGAGATAATACAACCTCCAGAGCCATCCAAACCGACCCTCCAGATTTGTCTTTACCTCTTGGTCATCTAACTCATCAGTCAAATCTTCTACATGCTCGTCTGTATACAGGTCGACGCTGTAAATGTCAACAATGTCAAACTTGTTCGTGAGCCCTATCGCGCGACCACCAGAGTCAATGCGGATCAGAGGTGTGGACTCGTCAGCCAACTCCGAGCGTGGATTACCTGGAGTCACCAGAATGGGTGGGGAGGTGTTCTTGGTGAGTACCCAGGCGATGTACATGATGATCATGATGGGTATCTCGATGTAGAACGAAACGAAATCGACAGCAGAGAATGTTGGGAAAATGGAGGACCAGCCTTGGACTGCGAGAATGAGTACGTGGCTACGTGACGGGGGAAGACTCACTGAGGATCATCGCCGACACGCTGATGATCTAGGACCAAGTGAGTATAGCTCGCAGGCGAACATGGTGCGACATACGACAAAATAAGGACCCCATGGCCATGTCCAGCGAACATAGAACTTGAGTTCATCCACGGAGCGGTTCTGTGCAATCCATGCTTTTCTGAGTCTGTAACTGGCGAGGCCAATGGATAGCCATGCAATCTGTACGCAGTGAGGATGAGTACAATTGAGCGATCTTGATCTCACTTGGTTGGAGACGCCGACGATATTCTGTAGCCAGCCCCAAAGTTGACCGCTGCCGATGAAACTACTTGCAAAGCACAAGATGCTGATGCTACTGGTGGCTAGCAAGGCAAATATAGGAACGCCTGCAGGTGTGGTCTTTGAGAATATGGCTGGGGCTTGTCTGCGAGGTGAGACAACGGAGAGGCCATACAGAACGCGAGTCCCGGCAAAGAGGGCGTGATTTCCGGCGGAGAAGACGGATGTGAGAATGACGGTGTTCATGAAAGAAGCAGCAACGGCTGGTGAGGATGAGGACGAGGATTACAAGTAAGAGTAGCGAACGTACTTGATCCGGCCAGCTTGAATACAATGGTGAATGGGGATGTTGTGGTGGATCTATTTGACAGGTTTGGGTAATTCCACGGGACTGGATGATATGAGCAGAGGGCGCAATGCGGGTGAATGAAGAACAAACCATTGAGACCAATGAGCAAGATGCTCAAGACATAAAACAGGAGGATTCTGGAGACTGTGTCAGGATGGGCCGGATGCGGGGTACCTCACTTACCGCCAGAAGACGAATTTGACGACTCTGGGCATGTTCTGAGACGGGTTCTTTGTTTCTCCGGCGGTGATACCAAGGCTTTCGGTCCCACCATCTGGAATGAGGTGAGCCAAGGAAGAGAGCGGAGACAAAAGGACGTGCATGCAAAGCTGGCAGTGACAAAGACTTTTGCAAAGCCGGAGAATCCATTGACAAAGGGTGCGCCGGGGATGGACCAATAACGAGCGCCGATGTAGGTGTGCTCCGTGTTTAGGCCGACGTTGACGAAGATGCCGAGAATGATGAACACGATGATGGTGACGACCTTGAGGAATGCAAGCCAGTATTCTGATGCACGGTGAGAGGTGGATGAGCAGGGGAGAAGGGGTATACCTAGTTCGCCGTATGCGCGCACGTGGACAGCATTTATGGAGACGAGGATGATCCAGGCGAGGAGACTGATGACCCATGGGTTCCAAGAGGTCCAGAACTGGAGGACAAGCTGGGCAGCGGTGAGATCGGACGCGACCGAGACGGCGTCGTTGAACCAATAGTTCCAAGACAATGCGAATCCGTATGAGGGGGAGAAGAAGCGAGTGGTGTACGCGTTGAACGAACCTGTGGGAGATGAGCGCACATGAAAGGAAGAGACAAAGACGCACCTGCGATGGGGTACTGAGTGGCCATTTCGCCGAGGAGGTGGAGGGTCACATAGACTATGAATCCAATGACGGTGTAGCATATGAGCATGCTCGCTGGGCCACCCTCTGCGAGCGACTTTCCAGTGCCGAGAAAGAGACCAGTACCGATGGTGCCACCGATGGCGATCATCTGGACCTGCCTTGCTGAGAGTCCCCGGTGTAGACCTGACATGGTTCAACGTCGAGGTCAGTAATAAGCGGTTATCTCACGACGGCCATGTCCACGACGCTCGTCGACTTTGTCTCTGCGACGCCTCCACCGCTGACGGCTCTTCTCGTCCCACTCGCGCCCGCCATCCACCAGCTAAGACACTTTGTCGATATTGTTTCGTGGTCTGCGCCATGGGAAGAGTCGGCGCTGCTTGTCGCGCTGTGGTGGGCGATTCTCCTCTTTGCTGATCTTACTCTCAAGTGCGTCTTTCTCTCGCTCACTTTCTCTCGCTGACTCTTTGTAGATTCTTTCTGCCCGTTGCGGTGCTCTTTGTGCTCGCTCTCCGCCATTATTCATCCCCCGCGCCATCTCTTTCTCCTCCCCCGCTAGCGACTGAATCCACCATGCATGCACTCATCGACGATCTCGCTGTTATCCATGCATTTCTCCCGACCTCAACGATCCCAGCACCGTCCATGACTTTCCTCCGCATCGCTGTATTTCTCTACCTTCCTTATCTCGCACTGACTTACTTGGTCCCCCTGCGCATCTGCATCGCCATCGCTGGCACTTTATTCCTCATACACCACGCCCGCTGGGCACGCAACGCACGTGCGGCACTCGCACGCAGCGCACATCTCCGCTGGGCATTCTACCATATATATGCCCTCTTTTCTGGCACGCCCCTCCCCGCACCAGCAACGCTCTCCCCCCCGCCCGAATATGCCTCTCGCCCCGCTTCCGGCTTCACCGAGTACACCAATGCGCTATCCAACCCTGATCTCGACGACTCTGCACCACGCCCCTCGCCGCCCCTCCGCTTCCTCTTCACTGTGTACGAAAACCAGCGCTGGTGGGTCGGCCTCGACTGGACCGCGGCCCTCCTCCCCGGCGAGCGCCCATCCTGGTGCAGCGCATCCCACCTGCCCCTCCCCCCGCCCTCCACGTTTTCTCTCCCATCCCCTACCACCTCCTTCGTCCCCGTCGGCGAACACGGCAGGGCGAAGCGCATCGCCAGGTGGACATGGGAGGAGCCAGAATGGCGTGTTGTCATCCGCAAGGAGGGCCACGACGGCCTGTGGAGGGTCGAAAAGACGCCCCCGCGGGACAAGGACATCGAGGACACGGCCGCCGCACGCATGTTGCGCGCGGCGCGGGGCAGCGGTCCCAGCGATTCGCCGGAGCGCGACAAGAAACCGCTCCCAGAGCAGCACGTCCCGGAGCCGTCCGTCATTTCAGCGCACGAGGACGACATTGTGACCGACCCCGAGGGCTGGGTGTATGGCGACAACAAGTGGGAGGGCCCGAGCAGCAAGGGTGGCATGGGCAAGTACACGAGGTATCGTCGATGGACACGCATCGCCATCCTTACAGAGACTGTTGAGCTCGTCGGTCCTGGCGAGTTTGGTGTCATGCGGGATTCGACATTCACCGTTTCCAGCACTGGAAACACGTCTTCCATGGTTACCGCTGGTGTCGTCTCTCCCACGTCGTCCAATTTCTCAGACTGGGAGAGCACTGGCTCAGCAGTCGAGCATCAGAAGGATCAGAGGGATTCTACTGGCGCAAAGGGTATGCTCAGACAGCGATTAAAGGCAGTCATGGATGGGTCTGGTCACTGACGTTCATTCCTGATATTGTATTACTATGGTTTCATGCTTTCGTTCTTATGTACATAGGCATCTAATGTGATGGTTTTATATCTGGGTCCATACTTTGACAGTGCCGTCAGCGCTTGCAGTGATCATCTCCCCCGCCTCCCTCGGATGGTGCTCGGTCCAAGTGATCACCTTGTTATGAACCTTGGGAGGAGGGTTTGGCTGAAGAACCGCCGCCTAGAATGACATCAGTTATGATACGACGCCGGTACATCACCACCTACGTCGACCAAATCCCAAGCCCATACCTGTCCATTTTCATCACCACACACGACGCTCGCTTCTTCGTATCCAAAGCAGGCGCGACAACGATAGGATGTATGCGCATGCCCCGTGAACGCATTCAAAAGCTTTCCCGTCGCCGCGTCAAACAACCTCACATGCGAGTCGAGCGTGGTGACCAGGAGCGTCGTCGCATCTGCCGATAGCACGACCGACGTCACAGGTTCTGCGAAACCACAAAAGTTGTACACATGCTGCTCTGGGAGAAAGGGAAGACGCACGGCCGACAAAGTCTGCGCGAAGCTCGCCCTTGCGGAGGTCATACGTGCGGACGTAGCCATCGACCGAGCCGGCCGTGATGCTTGTCCCATCGACGTGCAGGGTCTGCACCGCGTCGCGTGCCTCTTCCAGCACCTGGATCGGGGCGCGGGACTGTGCCCTAAAGCGTGCCACGATGAGCGAGGGACGCACCGAGCATAGACCACGTACCGTAGATCCCACAGTCTGATCGTCGCATCGTACGAGCCTGCTGGGCGTCAGAGACAGACATGGAATGGGAAAGTGGACGCACCACTTGCGAGGACGCTTGCGTCCGCGTTGAACTCGACGGTGTACACCTTGCCCATATGCCCCGCCAGCCGACGAGTCGTCACCCCCGTCGCAACATCCCAGACGAAGACGGACCTGTCGCCGCCCGAGGACGCGAATTTGGCATTGTCGTGGCTCCTGCATGGTGTCAGCACAATACCATGAGGGGGAGGGGGACATACACGGAGATGGAGAGGACCTCGTACCCGTGGGCCTCAAAGCACTTGATTTCGTTGCCCAGGTCGGGGTTCCAGAGACGCACGGTGCGGTCTTGGCCGCCGCTGAGGACGTATTTAGAACTGCCTTTGGCGTAGCGGACGACGTGCACTGGGCCGCGGTGGTTGCTGAGTGTTGTGTGTAGTTTGCGCGCGAGCGTTGGTGGGCCTCGTGAAGGTGCCATGCCAATGGTGTACTATTTCGCGCAGCCTGCCTTGGCCACCTATGGTGGCCGAAAAAGAAGCTTGGTGGGAAGATTCGTCATACCCAGGAGTCCCACGCTTCGGTCCCAAACGGTCCTGGACCGATACGACCGATTTTTCGATCGTCCCTTACATGACGACACCGCCCCCTAGTCACGCGACCCCGGCTAGTCCCGGCTGGGGAATTTTCGCTAAGGTCGAAGATTTTGGCGCGCCCTTGGGGCGCCACAGCTGTGTCAGGAACGACCGTTCGGGGACCGTTTCGGCAGGCACACCCAACTGCTGTACACTGATTCTGACCACGTTCGGAGCGGGCGCAGTGCATCGTCAAGACGGACGTCATGTACTATTCATGGACGAGCATAATACAGCGTAGATACAAGGAAAAATGGGAGAGAACGAAGGGGAACAAAAGCGAAATGAGACTTGGAGGGGAATGAAAAAGTGAGACGAAACGAAAACTGCGGCGAGACAAAGAGACGGGACAACGACAACGACAGCAACGAAGGGGAGATGGAAACAGAGACGGACGCTGAGATAGCAAGCTAAAGCAGAGACGAGAAAAAAAAACGAAACCCACACGCTCAGTTTGCACTGCCTTGGAGGTAGGTGAGCCGCAAGAAATCGCCGCTGTTGTCCTCGGGACGGATGATGTATCCCGCTGGCGTCACCGGATCGAGCTCGTAGTCAGCGAGGAGCTTGAATCCAATGGAGCCGTCATCAAACGTCCGGATGCGAGACGCAAGGAGCCGGACGAACGCTATGGCATCCATGGTGGCAGAGGGAGGATCTGGGAGCTCGGCGGTGACGACGGGTGCGCAGTATCGTTCGTAGATGTCTTGTAGTGTCGTGTAGAACACCTGTGGGTGAAAGACCTTGCCTGCTGTGAAAATACCTTGTGGCTGGGGCCACGGCGGGACTTCGTCGGCCTTGGAGACTTGCTTGACACCATCGTTGCAGTAGCCCTTCTTGTGGTTGAGGGAGGAACCCTCTGAGCCAGGATACATGATTGTGCGACAGCGCGAGCAAGTCTGTGCCTTCCGCGCCTGCCGTTATCAAGACGAGTGAGTCCAAACGTCAGGCAGGGAAATGGTGTCACTGTGACACTGGCACGTACCTTCTTGGAGGTCCCACGCTCAATTTCAGGCTTGATGAGCACGATGGCATCGCAGTGCTTCCTCCAGAAGTCCTCGGTGTTCCGTTTTGCTGCGGGTGAGGATGGCCTGTCAGTGGGACGCATGGTTAAGTGAGTCCACGTACACTTGTAGTCGCCTTTCATAATCCTGTTCATCAGCCTTGGTTCGAGCTCACCAAGCTGTCGCAGGAGCGCAAGCGGGTGCTTGAGAACGGCAGATGTGCCGCACTTCGCGACAAGGCGCTTGTTGTAGTCAGCAGTTGCCTCCACCCATCGTCTGGGTGTCATCTCATAGGACACCCACTTGAACTCAGCCCGCATGTCCATGAACAAATAGAATTCGTTGGACTCCTTGACAGTGAGTGAACGTGGGTCGACATTGGTGGCGAGCGAGAACATGCGTTGCGAGCGGGTAAGGCCGTTGACATGAAAACGGGGGAGCAGAAGCGAACGCGATGCCAATGAGCTGGACAGTGCGCCACTGGTGGACACAGATGGGGATTTGCTGGCAGATGCAGAGGTGGGGACGTGGTAACCCATCGGTGTGTCATGCGTGGTTGACAGCGGCTTCAGCGTGTCGACGTTGGATGTGATCACAGGGTTTGTTTTTCTGAAGTAGCAGTCGAGACGATTGGGTTGAGAGGTCTTTGTTTCGGAGGTGGTGTGGGGCTGCGTCTCCAGCTGCGATAGTTTGCTGATGGGAGGAACTGTTTCAACTGGCGGACCCCGTCCAGCACAAGAGTCCTTGACGTGAGTGCCACCCGACGGGAGGGTTCCAGCGAGGGCGATGTCATCATCGTCAGTGAGCGAGATCACTTCCAGCTTGCGTTTTTTGGCTACTACTGTTGTGTTTGCTGTGCCTGCGGGTTGATCGAGGAGGCGCAGATCAATCCCCAGTTCCTCGAAAAGAGGCTGGCTGGCCTGCAATGCAAGATCCGAGGTGCCATCGTGCTCAAACTCGAGCATGTGTGTTGCAGTCATGTCGTTCAGCTCGTTCAGCTCCTCTTTGATGCCAATGAGCCCACCAAATGACAATGTGTGATCCGACGCAGTCAAGCCGAACGTTTCACCGGAGTCAATGAGCATCAACTCTGGAAGACTCTCGAGGCCCGACAAAAGGCCGTCGTTGAGCAGCCGGTTCTGGAGAGTTGCGATAGCAGCAACCAGGCCGACATGATGAGAACCATGTGTAGATGTGAGGAATGGAGCCTGCAGACTCAACGAGTCTTGCGTGACAGAACGATAGGCGACGCGAACATTGCGACGGAGGACGAAGTCGTGGCCAAGGGCAACCAGCATAGTTATCCCACTGGGCTGGACCCGCTGAAGGGAGTTCCAACCCTTGTGAGAGCCCTCAATGCGGCTACCATCCGACAGGATGTCCTGGCGGCAGCGCTCAAGGCACCCCTTTTGGACGTGCTTGAGCTGCTCCTTGTGCACCTAGTCACAATTGATTCAGTTGACGTGCGGTGGAGTCGTCAATGGATTGCAAACTCACCTGTGTAGCAGCGGCAGACCACACCGTTCCTTTCTCAGCCCACTTAGCAAAGGCGGCTTCGAGTTTCTGTTCTTGCTCTGCCTTGTTCCAGTACTCTGCGCCGGACCCGTTGACTGAGCGTTTCTTGAGGATTGCGTTCGTTATGTCAGCAGCAACAGCTGCTCGATGGACATTTTTGCGGGAATTAAGAATGGCCGCGATGTACCTGAAAGTTCCGAGTGAGGACAGTTAGCGAGGATGACTGGAAACCGGGGTGTGGAGGACTGCGAGTTGAGACACCTACCTTGCGATGAAATGCCAGACGTCAAGGATGCAGTGCGTCTCCGGCATGGCAGACTCTATAGCACGTCGAACCTGGCAACAGTTGTCAGTAACCATCATTTCTGGCATTGGAGACCCGAGCACTTCATGGCGGTGACGAATGCCAGTCAGTAGCTCAGTGATCTCAGCGTTCGCTTTCGTTTGACAGAGCCGCTGTACACAACAACTCTGTGTTAGCAGTAGAACATAGCACTGTAGTAGAATGTCCTTACCCAAGCAACGATCTCGCCCTTCTCGTTGATCATGGTTAATATGCCGCCCCGCAGCTCCTTTGACCTTCGACAGTTGCTGTCCGTTATGGTTGCCTTGCTAGCAGACTTGAATGTGCTGTCCATTGATCCACATCGAGCTATGCAGCAGTGGCGACATGAGCTATTTTTGGGCGGTACAGTAGACGAGAATACATAGCACTTACTGGGGAGAGACCTCAAATAAACCTCTGACTCTTTCTGCCGGGTGCGGCCACTGAAGTCCAAGAACACTTCGGTGATCATCTCATCAGAGATGGATCTGTCTGCGTAGCCTTGCGGGTCGTTGGGAGTCGAGAAAGGTTTTGGAGCACTTCCAAATCCAGACAGTCTTGCAGTGCCCATCGATTTCACACGCTGACGCTCGATTGCCTTCAGATACGCCCACTTTCGCTGGTGGTATTCTTGAAGGTGAAGCTCTGCAACGTCCATCGTCAATGATCACTCCAACGAGACAGGCCAAAAGGTAAGGACTAAGGACTTACGTTTGAAATGCTCTGCCAAACCTGCTGATGTTGTCGATGGCCGCAGTTCCACTACGATATTGAAGAGCTCTCGAGTAAGTGCACAACGTTTATAAAAAATCGGTATGGTCTCTGGCACAACGCAAGCACCTGTTAGATCAACAACACTGACAAAACATGCATAGACACGTACCTGGGATGTCCCAATGGTCCCAACCCTTCCAGAACAAATGGCTAGTCAGCGCAAAACAATAACTATTGCCTGGGCTCAACGATCCTGTCGAGCTCTCTTTCTCTCCAACGCTCTCTGCCATCACAACATCGCCATCGTTCTCCGACCTGGGGGCGCTAGCAACACGACTCCTTTTGCAACACTCGCAGCGCAGCTGCAATCCAAGTGCGCTCTCTTCGTATGATATGCCGTGAAGCTCACGTGGCCCCGTCGTTGTCCAGCCTTCCCATGCTATCTCGTCACAAGACTGGCATTGAGGGCACCTCGCTAGCTCCGGGTAGTACAGCGGGTGTATAATATTGATAGGTTTGATGTATTGGGTCTCTGGCGAAATACTGACAATTCCTGGCCTCAGTTGCGAGTGAAGGTATGTCGGCGGTATGAAACGTGGTCCAAGGATTGGCACGTCGTGCCCAAGCACCTTTGTTTTTGTACCCTTCTGGTTGCGGGAGCGCGTTGCATTCCACAGGAGGGTGACATACTCAACCACCTCAGCCTCCCACTGCAGCTGAACAAGTGGCCGGCTGCAAGCTTTCGTCGTGGGTAGGTTCTTCCATTTTTCTACACGGCCCTTGACCTGTTCAATATGTACAGTTGCATGTTCACCGTTCAGAATGTCTCCACGGTCCAAGTGAAGTGTGAACTCACGGTCTGCATCCAGCGTGTCCGGAACTTCTCCCGCTCACCTGGTTGCACGATAGAGCTATCCCGCAGGATGGACACAACAACCTTTGGCTCGAAGACTGACATGGGATGGGAGTGGGGATGTGAGACAAGTAATTTGAAAATTTATATGGCTAGTGAACCCGCCGTTTACTCAGTGGATTCGCTTCTCAATTTGTGTTCCGTCAAAGCCAATATATTGTCTTGTCACATTGCCGGCCTATCTGATTCCCGGTGTAGTTGGATTTTAGACCACACTGCAATACAGTGTTAACGTTGTGGACTTAGGGGTATTCGTATCAACTTGTCACGATCAAGGTGTCACTGTGACAACTTGCACCAATGGCAGCATCTTGCAGCTCCAAGTCGAATGACTCGGTGATTTCGCTCACCTCAAGCTCTGATGACGACCGCAATTTGGCCGGGCCCAGCGGCCACTCAGGCATTACCAGGAGTGGGAATAACCAGGGTCCAGATCGGCGATCCAACGCTGGGACTGGTGTACCTGCACGCTCATTCATCCCAGTGAAGCAAAGTCACTCCAAGCACCAGCACCAGCGCACCAGTCCCATGGTAACTATGAGGAGAGACAACACACGTACGTCATTGACAGCCTGCATCGGATCGCCCAGTACTCAGCACAAGGACCAGAGCTGACCCTTCCATCCAACTTTCCTGTCCGTCCCTGTGACGTGATCCCGCTGGCTAAGTACGGTTACGACATTCGTATTCGCGAGATCGCTACCAAGCTCGGCTTTCAAGAGCAGGTTGCCCAAGAGGTCTATCGCTACATCGGCAATCTGGAGCAGACGGAGGAAGTGCTCCAAGGCATGCAGGACGCCGCGGCACGACGTGGCGAACTCAAGATCGGGCAACTCATTGCGGGCGAGCTTGGCACAGACAACTCGTCTGATGGGTCCGAGTGCTGAGCGCTGAGCCTCCTGCCTTGTCCCATTAATGTGCAGAATGTGTTTCACCGCTCAAAATGAATGTGTATTGTAGTAGTATTTTGTACTTTACTGCTTTGGTCCGGCATACACAATTGATGGCCTTGGTTTCCGAACACTTCTGTTCGTCTTGCAGCGTTGCGCTAGTGTTGCGTGTGGTCGTCGTTCATCCCGCTCACTGGCCACCCCTGGGTACTATTTTCCGACACCCGACGCCAACCCCTGGGTAGCTTCTCGGCTCGCCTACCGGCTCGCCACCCCTGGGTATGACCGATCTTCCGCTTGGTGATGTCGGAGGTAGCAGCAGAGTCACGTGCCACAAACTTTCCCCCAAAGGCGGGACTTTCTGCGCGACCTTGGCCACTGACAGCCATACAATATGTCGGACATTCCCCCTTCTGCTATGGGTGATTCCCTTGCGGATATTTTTGCGGCCGACGACCGCGTGCATTTCTCGACGGAAACAGGCACATGGCGATTTGAACAAGAAGACGGCGCTGAACTCGAATACGACACCACCAAGTCACAATGGTTGCCCGTGGTCAGTCCACCGCCCCCGCGTCTCACAACGTCTTGTGCTCACTCAATCCCAGGTCGACGAAGAGCTCCTTCGGAAACAACAAGCCGCTTATTCGGTCGCGGGCATCGATGAGGAGGTATGGTTGCCCGATGCTTTCCATATGCGTTTCGCAGCGTATATACATGTCCTCCATCTCAGACTCCAGCAGCACCCGTCCTCAAACGTGCGCACAAGAAACGCAAGGAGCCCGAGGATTACACGTCCGCGACCCCGCTTCCGGGGCCGTCCACCAAGCGCGGGAAGAACGAGGAGGCCAAGGTGCGCTCCAAGAACACGGCCGTCTATGTCACGCATCTGCCTCTGGACGCCGACATCGACGAGATTGTGGAACGGTTTGGCAGGTTTGGGGTGATTGAGGAGGGTGACGAGGGGAACCCCAAGGTCAAGTTGTATGCGACAGAGGACGGGGCGTTTAGCGGGGAAGCGTTGGTGGTGTACTTCAAGGAAGAGAGCGTCACGCTGGCGATCAGCATGCTCGACGATGCGGAGTTACGAGTGGGGGAGCCGTCCACGGTGATCAAGGTCCAAAAAGCCGAGTTCAAGCACAAGTATACTGGGACAGAATCGAATGGAAATTCGCAGCCGCGGAAAACGGTGGACAAGAAGAAGGCTACGCGACGAATTGGTAAAATGCAAAAGTGAGTCGCGGACTGTCGTATCACTTGGATGGGATCATGACGCCGTACAGAAAACTACAGGAATGGGACGACGAGGATGGTTTCGGGCCCGCAAAGACTGAGGAAGACAACATGAATTTTCCCAACAGAAATAGCAGGGTTGTCGTTTTGAAGTACATGTTTTCTTTGAAGGAGCTCGACGAAGACGCTTCTCTCCTTCTCGATCTCAAAGATGACGTTCGTGATGAGTGCTCGACATTGGGTGAGGTGACAAACGTCGTGTTGTATGATGTAGGACAATTTCATTGCTATGCATCATTCGCTAATCAGTTCACAGAAAGAGCCAGATGGTGTCATGACAATAAAATTCCGAGATCCTCTGAGTGCTCAAGCATGCGTCCTGGTGCGTCCTCCGAGTTATGCCCGCCTGCCTCTAATCGAACCTTTCGACAGAAAATGAACGGACGCTACTTTGCCGGGAGACGCATTGAAGCATCGCTCTATGTTGGAAAACAGCACTTCAAGCGAAGCGGTGTTGGGGATGACATCGAAGGGGACTCTAACGAAGCTGAAAAGAAGCGCTTGGACGACTTTGCAAACTGGCTCATGACTGAAGGAGACTAGGAAGTTGTCGTATGTATTTCTTTCGCATCTACCACGTTCATCATGATGGGCATTGAGGAAAATCATGTTTATCTCTTGAACGAATCACACCGAGGGAAGTAAATGACTGATAAACAATGACATTCGCTCTGATCTCCACGCAATCAATGGCAGTGTGACTGATTCCCTGGCCGCGTCTTTTCATTGCAAGAAACTGCATGAATAATTTTCAATACTGTTACCCCGACAATCTCTCTACTTTTGCGTGCACCACCAGCGCAGACTTGATTGAAGCTAAACCAAAGAAGCGTGAGGGACCAAAAGGTTAGCCTTCTCATGTGACATTTTTCGATGAAAAATTTATTGGCACGATCAATCAGCGCTTGGAAAGAATACAGAGCACTGTCGGACGTGCGCTGCCTGCGATTGCGGGACCAGGTTTGTCATATTGACTTTTGTTGGTCGTGAAAGGCTGATGTCCTTGATCGTTTCTTCCTCTTAGTTCCGCGACAGATCGCAAAAGTGACAGAAGCCCACGTCGAAGAGTTTGACCGTCAGAGAAGGACTGGAGGATGCGGTCCCCCGTATAGTGTGGACGACCTTATGTGATGTTCGAGAACCTGCAGGATTTGAGGCTTTCTCTATGCCTATTGTTTTTCTTTCCTCCTCCGCGACGAGCTCCAGTATCCCTTGACTCGCTGTTTGCGACTGCTTGGGCTCGGCCGAGTCTCGCTGGTGCATATGCTACCAATCATCTCTCCGCGTCCTCCGAGGTCAAGTAAGACGTACGCATAAACGGCCGTTTGCCTTCCTCGCTCCTGTCCTCTTGGAACTGAAGCAAATGTCCCACTTCCGTAAAAAAAAATCACTCGTTAGCTGGGTACAGAGAGCAACGGGATGACAGATGATGCGAACCATGCGGGCAATCCGACACACGCAAGTACGTGCCGGAAATCCGGTCAGCGAGTATGCTCACTTTGAGCGGGCCCATCATTTATGCGGGTCCAATCTAGGTCGTCTTTATAACCAAAGGCGCTTGGGAGAAGGCGAGAGATGCGCACCAGAAAGCATCAAGAACTGCAGCTCGGGAAATCGGGAAATCCCGGATCGCTCTTCGACTGCCGCGAATGGCAAGCCCCTGTTCGGGCCGATCCCGATGCTTCTTTCCTAGCACATTGTCGTTCACCATTGCATACTTAAGCATCGGGGCTGCGAGGTCGGCCCTCGTGCTTTCTTTCTTCCCTCCCACTCGCAGCTCTCTCAGCCGTCGCATCTTTTTGCGCTAGCCCGAAAATTAATCAACCGCCAATCGACAGTGATCCCTGGTAGGACACGATCGGGATAAGCCATGGACCGCATCCTCATCGCTACGCTCATCGAGGACATCCGACATGCATCAGGGGACACAGTAATGCAATCCGCTTCGAGGCTGGGCGATCGGCTTCCGAGCGATTATCTAGCCCGTCTATCTGATCAAGATAAACTCGACGCGGCCCGAGCATGCCTGATTGTATCAGAGATAACAGAAGGTCGTGTCGTGCCGCGCGTTTTCCAGCTCGAGGCATCCCTGGCAATGCTCAACCGTCACGACTGTGTCACTATCGCTGGTCCTGGTAGTGGAAAGACACTTTGCACACTCTTACCAATGCTCCTTCGCCCTAGCAACTCAGTGTCTATAGCAGTTTCTCCATTGAAGCACCTCCAAACGACCCAGGTATGATCACTACTTAATATCGCCGACCACGTAACAGATATGTCATTCGTAGGTGCTCGAGAGTGAGCGCTACGGAATCAAAGCAATTGGAATCAATGAAGATACCACTCACAACCAGGCTATATGGAGGGTAAGTATTCCATCTTCACGCTTTGCAATCTTAACCAGATTTGAAGAGTATCCGAGATGGTCACTTCCAGCATTTAATTGTTTCTCCGGAGCAACTACTAGGCCCATACAACGGCCATCTTCCTCACCTCGCCCGACTTCTACGTGAAAATCGCACGTTCGTGCAAAGGATCAACTGCGTCAACATCGACGAAGCTCACAATATATATACGGCGGGACTACCCCATCATGATGAAGCCGCATTTCGACCAGCGTATGGAAAGCTCAGCCTCCTTCGTCCTCTCCTTTCGCATGGTGTCCCCATACAACTATTATCTGCCATGCTTCCAGACCATGTTCTTACGACCATCAAAACTCAACTCGGACTCTCGCCTCACTTCTTGGAGCTCCGACTTACCTCGAATCGCCCGAATATAACATATGCGACCCTTCCGATCACTGGATCGCTTCGAAACTTTGAAAACCTTTCTTTCCTGATCCCGCCAACATTCCACCCTCCCATGATCATTCCAAAAACGCTCGTTTTCCATGACTCGGCTCAAGACGCCATAAGCGCAGCCGCATTCATCGAATCTCGCTTGCCGCAATGTCTACGAAAATTCGGTGTCGTAAAACATTATCACTCAGACATGTCCGTCCAGTACCTGCAACAAACCTTTGAAGACTTCTCCCAGCCCAACAGCACTTGTCGGATACTTCACGCGACGGCAGGAGTAGCAGCTGTAAGACATAGTATTCGAAGCTACTCAAAGCTAACATGCTGTATAGGACCTTGATATACGAGGTGTCGCAATTGTTGTCCAATATGGCGTATGTCAAAATATGGTTGAGGCAGCGCGGCGTGCTGGGCAGGCAGCTCGCGACCCCAATTCGACTGGTTTATTCTTGACGATGGTCGAGCCATGGGCACTCGAACTCTCGCTCGAAGGCATCAAGGTCACCAATCCCGACCAGCTGTTTGCTCGAACCATCGAAAAGAACTCGTCGAAGCAAGACCGTACCAGCATAGCCTCGATCCAATATGTTCAATCACAAACCTGTCTTCGCAAGTTTTTCGCAACATACCTTGGCGATGAATCGCAACACGGTAATCGTTTCCCTTCAAGACTATGGCACAACGTCCCAAAATATGATATTATAGCTTTAGATTTCGCTGTCGGACGTTGGTGTTGTGATCGCCACCATGACAATGGGTTCAATCTCGATCAATTCGTCCATGGTAAGGTTCACCCCAGGGGTATCCCTCACGACGACAAACCCCAGTCCAACTCAAACACGACGAAACGCGAGAGAACTCAGATGCGTGCACAGGCCGAACAACAAGCACTACTCGATCTTCTCCTCGATTGGCGTGAACAAGCTCACGAACGCGACTTTTTCTCTCCGATTACATGGATTATCGATGACAGCGACCTCGAACTTGTCAGCAGAACACATTCGTCGAACCTCAACTGTTTACAAGACCTTGTCGTTCTTCTCATGGAGACAGAAGAGTGGGCTCAAGAATATGGCCACGAGATGATCTTGATCATCACCGAGTTCGAGACTACCATGGCTCCAACCCGAAAACGCAGCTCACCTAGCCATCCACAGAACGGGTCAACCTCGGGCTGAAGTCCTGCGCCCTCCCGTGCTGCGGCAGTCATATCAACACGTAGCTTCCCATGTACTTTCTTACTGTCCAGACACACATCTCTTTGAACTTGATCACTCGAGCGTGCGACACGCAGATAGGATAACCCGTATTCACAGTATCTCATCAGGCATGCCAAGAACGCGCCAGTGTGTGCAGGCGAACTACATGTTGAGTCTGGTCGTGCTACCGAACGAACGACGAATTAGACGAAAGAGTGTGGTATAGGATATCTGTGTTCAAATCTTCCTGTGTGATATGACCAGTGGATCATTTAAGGAGAAAGGTATCATATAGTGAGGTAAAGTGAATGATTCCGGATGACGAAACGAGTGGAAGTTAAGGCAAAGAATGTCAATCAAGATTAGGCGAGAGACGAGCTCGTAGACATATTTCAGCGCAATGAATCACCAGAGTGTGTGGGATCACAACACTATTGGGCGGTGGCTTCCCCATCGCGCTGTACCTTGTCGTAAGCATGGTGTCCTCTCCCATCGACATTCTCCGGTTGCGCACCATCGATTGATCCCGGGGAGCTGACCACGAGTTCTGGAAGAACGGGCGGGTCACTAGATATAGCTGGACGTAGTTCATCATCGTCTCTGGTGTCGGCAGAGTAAGCCGAGGAAGAACGGGGTACACCATTGGGAACATCCGTGGAAGGCTTTGGCGTTGTGAGAGTGGCGGAGAACCGATTCACGGACGGCGAAGTTGGCGTACTTTGGCCGGCTGCTGCTGTCTCTGTGTGAGGGAGCGGGGGATCAGGGAAGTCCCAAGCACGGGGAACGAGCGCAACAGGCAAAAGCCAGGTTGCAGTACAAACGACACCTTTGCCCTCATCCGCTCTCTTGACCAGACTCCACTCCGCTTGAACAAATTGGGCAATGTAGCGTATGAACGGGAGGATCTCCCGCGTACCCTCGTTGAGGACAGAGATAGCCGTCAGCAGGGTGAGGAGTGTAGAACCGGGAGACTCGGTTACTTCCAGGAAGGCTATGGTTGAGGGAGGAAGACAGACTTCGAAACCCCACCAATCTATATTTGAAAGGAAAGATGAGTGTGTTGAACAAACTAGGTAGAATGAGCCTGACATGTAAGCACAGATATCCTGTCTGTGGGGGCGAAAACACCCTTGTGATCAGGAAGTATGGCTTTGCCTGTGGCGTAACCCAGCGCCATGAGCTGCGGGGTGATTTGTGCTATACCGTCAATCACCGTCTCAGCGGTAGGAACAGCGCCAGCAAAGAGGCCCTGTGCTGTGGCTGGTGCACCAAAACCCATATTAGGAGCTGTGACAAGGTTGATGAGGTTCACGTCTGCTAAGGCATTGGATATGGCTGATACGGAGGCTGTTGCGACGGACTGAAGTTGAGCAAAGTGTTGGTCGTAGATATCCCTATCTGGCATGTTAAGGCAGACTGCATGAATAGGGACGTTGGCATTCGTCGCGGGGTCGTCGGGATGAGCGGGGAGTGCTCTAAGGTGGGTGATCACCTTGGCAGCCGTCTTTCGATCATGAAGTTGGGCCTTGACACGAGCTACCTCATATTTGGAGACAGGCTTCGTCTTGTTTGGTATGCAATCAGCAGGGGTATTGTGGCCACCGATGATGACAGAGCGGGCGATGAGAGCAGCTTCCTTTGCACGCTTTTCTGAAGAAGCTGCGGTTCCTGCAATGAAAGCTGGGAGAGTACGACCGCCCTTGGACTTCTTCCGCGGAGGGTTTGACACGGCTTGTATCTGGAGAGGAGGAGGGATGATGCGAGTCTTGGTCTGCTTTGGGTTGGGACGAAGAAAAGAGAATGAGGGAAATGAAAAGCGACGGGGATCCTTGGCAGTCGGGTTCTCAGGAAGAGAGTAGGGCAACGCAGACTGGCTCTGGCTCTGCATGGGCCGGTCGTTCTGGGTGGACGACTGGGTATGGATGGAGGAAGCAGACACTTGCACCTGTGCTGGGGAGGGAGGGACAAGCGAAGGGTGGTTGGGGGATTCAGGAAGAGGGACGGCGACCGGTTGGCCTTGGATGGTGGGCGTAGAGTCTATTGTGGGCAGGGAGGCTGAAGAGACTCTAGGGTGCGCCTCTTCTGCATGAGGGTCGGATGAGGCATCATAGTCCTGCGAAGACTCTATGGAGATGTCGGCAACAGGTGGGTTGGCATCGCTCTCTTTCTCCCCCGGGATGGGCTTCGAGGCAGCTCTTGGGGACTTGAAGAAAGCGAGCATGGAGGGGAAAAGAGAGAGGGACTGGCACGCGACGGTTGAAAAAAAGAGTGCTTGGTTTTATACGTACTGGTGTCGCTTGTTCGTGAGAAAGGAGCGAAGTGAGGGAGACCAGCCCGGGCACTCTCCGGCCATCTGCTGGCCCGCTCGACGTGCCCCGTGTTGGCCGTCTCTCTCCTCCATCCGCCGCTCTTCCTTGTTTGGCTTCACAGCGCTCGGCCACCATGTCCCCACTCAGGGGGTAATATTCCCCTTCCGTAATATAACCCCTCCGTGGGGGGTGTTCCGTATAAATCCATAAAGTACGCTCCCATCCTTACCCTCGCCATTCATGTCGCTCACTCTTCTCAGGACATCAGGTCTGTGTCGCGTCTGATTAATTTCCCTCTGCTGACATCTCCCCCCAGTCTCCCGTGCTGCAGCACTCCGACCTGCACACGCAGCGTCCCGTTTCGTGCATTTCTCCAACCCCGTCCATGCACCAGAACCTGCGCCGACTTCTGTCCCTTCCCCAACTGAACCCATCACAACCCTCGCCATCCGTGGCTCAAACCAATACAGTCTCGAGACGCCCAGCAACAAGGCTGGTATGTTTGTCCGTTTCTGTTCCTTTCTCTCCCTCACCGTACTTTCCTTAGAATATGTTCTTGCAACCCTCGACAAGATCGTCAACTGGGCCCGCCAGGGATCAATATGGCCCATGACTTTCGGTCTCGCTTGCTGCGCCGTCGAAATGATGCACATGGCTGCCGCTAGATACGATCAGGATCGCCTCGGTGTCGTATTCCGTGCCAGTCCTCGTCAGAGTGATATCATGATCGTCGCCGGAACACTCACTAACAAAATGGCACCCGCATTGAGAAAAGTCTACGACCAAATGCCAGAACCAAGATGGGTCATCTCCATGGGGTCATGTGCGAACGGCGGTGGTTACTATCACTACTCCTACGCCGTCGTCAGAGGCTGCGATCGTATGTCGCTTTCTCGTCTTTCAGCACCCGCTCATTCATCTCCCACAGGTATCGTGCCTGTAGACATCTATGTTCCCGGCTGCCCCCCTACTGCCGAGGCCCTCCTCTATGGCATGCTTCAACTTCAGCGAAAAATGAGGAAAAACAGAAAGAGCGTATTGTGGTATGTACCCCATACCTCTTTCTTGTTCGCTCTATTTCACTGTTCACAGGTACCGCAAGTAGTCCAGAGAGCAGATGTGAAGGGACTGTTGGACATAGATTAGCATCAACTCTATATATGTGCTTGCCATCGTTGATCCTCCTGCCTTTCTGCATGTCCCATTCACTCGCTGATGCAAGGTTTTATTTGTCCACTGGTATCGCTAGAATCCTTGAATACCTAACATCAGAGTCCGAAAAGATGTCATAGGCATGATGGCGTTGAGTCGCTTGGAGAATGCAATTATTATCGTAAGGTGAGTGTAACATGAACCAGTACCACATTAGCCACTCATATACATGCACTTTGAACAGATCATTAATCATTCCTTACATACCCTACAGGTCAAATGCTCTGAGTGAACAGACAAGACGCAACGAACCGATCGGTTGATTTTTCAAGCACGTGATGTTACGCGTGTAATGGCATACTGGAGTGACAGCCAATGGAATTTACTGTCCTGCTCAACCATTCGTCTTCCTTGCGCTTGCTACGCCCTTCCCTTCCCTTCACCCCACACGCTGATGTCCATTTTGTTCTCTGGCTCGGCACAATGAATAATTGCAGAGCAGGTCTTTACAGTTTCGCTCCAACTACAACATGGCTACGCACGCTGGGTACGGCTTCTCCGCCGTATCTTGTGATGTTAGGGTTGATACTCCCCGACTCCCGCATGCTGAGCGGGATTGCGAGCATCGGTCTGACACTCGCCAACATCGCCATGATCTTACCTTATTTGCGACAATCCTTGCTCGATAGCATGCACGCCAGCGAGGGTGCTCCCGCCCACGTAGGAGGCACTCAGGGTCAAATAGAGTGGTCTCAAGACAAATCTCATGCCACGCGACCAGTTGACCTCAGCGTCGAGACTCTGACCCTTACTTCGGCGTCACCCCGTGACAATGAACATCCAAGTGCACCCCTTGCGTGTAATGCATTGGCAGTCAAGTCTGTATGCCTCCCGGTCACTGAGCAATTGGAGTATTTGGATGTCAACCCTGAAGTTGCGCTACTTGCGATACTACCACGCCCTTCCGGGAAGACAGAAGATGAACAATCTCCCCAATCCGATCGACCCCCGGATGCCGACGCTACCGAAAAGCCCACAGGTTCCAACTCACTGTTGATGCGGGAAGGCCGGAGTGCTCTTTATATTCCGCTTCCCGTTCCAGACGCAGCGGAGATCGCCTTTTTCGATTCTGCGGAGACTTTGTCGTCTAATCTTGATCTTGATCTGGAAGAAGCACCCGCCGAGCTAGATATTCTTCTAGAAGAGGATTCTTCAATAGAAGATGATGAATTGATAGCCATAGAGGTATGTGTCAACACACTTGCCTTCTGTCGGCGCTAATGATGAGCAGGACGTTGAACAGAGTTGTCAGCTTTTGACCGCAGATCTTTTAGGCCCACCGGGACGCATCTTAGGCCAAGGTCTCGCCAATCTAGCCATGGTAAGGCTCTGCATCTATAGATCAGTAGAGAAATTTGACACGTGACCTGGTCCAGCCTGTTGCCGACGAGTACGTGGCGTACACCGAAACGAAACTTCCTCTCCAAAGCGTCCAAGCAGAGCGCTCAGTGATTGGAGAGAATGAAGATGTAAGCATTCCTGTTTGACTCCATTAGAACGCTCGTGATATCATTAATATTTAGTTTGCGACACAACGTCCTGAAAGCTTAAAGTTCATTCCTCAGTCCGTGATCAGTCGATATCCCTCGGCGCTGGTAGTATCAGCTGGACGCTGTTTTGGACACAGAGCCTTTGGTTTTGGACGTGATAACCAGTTCACGCCGCACAGTCTTGGTCACAACCCGACAGTGCTGCCGGGTGGGACCATTCCACAGGTTGGCCATATTATATCGGAAGGGCGCTGGCGTGCTGCCTTCTTCACTGAAGTTCAGCCGGACGGACAGCCGATGGGAGGACAAACACTTGTTTTCGACACGATCCTAGGCCAGGACCAACCATCACTACCAGAACCTCCTACGTTACAGGATCTAACTACGCCCAAAAAGTATCCGTCCCATAGGCGCCGACTTGGTGTCCTCGCTCGTGCCGCCCTCCGCAATCGCAGGTTTTCCGCGCGCCGATGCAGGGATAATGAAAACGATGGCTCTTTCGCGTCGGATAGCGACTCAGACTCGGACAGTTCGGATTCTCAGTATTCCAGCGGGTCCTCAGCGGACACCGAAAGCATGCTCCCCCTCATGCTTGGGGCGGACCTCCTCGCCGCTCTCGATGCCAATAGCGAGTCCGGACTCAATCCTGCTGGTCCCGGAAGAACAAGTCGGGCGCCGCTCACCATACATGAGGAATTCCTGGTTTCTGACGGTTCCATGGCGGATATCAGCATGGTCATGCAGGTGTCCTCGATTGACGATGGCGCCGATGGGGAAGCCAAAGCCCCGGTGACACTGCGTTCCCTCGCCTATGAAGACATTCAACAATGGGCATCCGGAGTGGTTCAAAAGTGCATGAGGCAGGTTTGTCGCGCTCGCGCACCCGCGGATCCATTGCAGTCACCATCACAAGCGTCGGATGTGTGTGCAGAGAAACCGTCGGGCTCGGGGACATCCCAGTGCCCTTTCTCTGGGCTCCACTGTAAACTCGGAGCAGGTTCTTCGGGGCATGGACCAGCGCCGAGGGCGAATGAACTAGCCGTTTCGCTACCGCCGACGCCTGCTCAGAAGGTTCCAGTTCGAAACATACGTGACATTCCCGAGTTTGTACCTCGCCAA
Organism: Xerocomus brunneocitrinus; assembly: GCA_038093375.1. Lineage (NCBI taxonomy): Eukaryota > Fungi > Basidiomycota > Agaricomycetes > Boletales > Boletaceae > Xerocomus > Xerocomus brunneocitrinus. The sequence continues at coordinate 44,880 of JBBPSB010000067.1, read as the reverse complement.
CGTCTCGTCTCGGTGGCTACGGGGAGAGTCGAGGGTCATTGGAGGCCTAGTACGAAATCAACCAATGTTGACGTGACCAGTGACGCTGCTGCCAAGGTGATTGCGAGGCTAGAGAGTCAGGCTGGGTTCAACTCTCGGCAGTGTCTCGTGGGCGTGGACAGACAAAGGGCCAGTACTACGGCTCGGGGTGGCCATAGAAATGTATAGTATGGTGTTCTAGTAGGTCGTTTCTTCTTTCTTTCGTCGATTTGTTTGCAAAGTTGTAGAAACTGTGTTTCACCGTAACCAGGCTAGAATTGTCGCTCCCCAAGTTAGCTATGTTGTAGATTTATTAGCAGAATAGTAGTCAAGTCCGACGACGGATGTGACCCGTAGATTCTGATTCACCGGAACATGGAGTAAATTCCAAAGTGGAAGGGGGTTAACCACCCTCAGGATCTTCGGAAATAACATTTCCCAAAAGTCTTGCGGAGATCGGCGGTTTCCCAGACTGACAACGACGTGCAAGTTTGAAGTACACGTGCTTTCTCGTGTTTCGGCGGTTGACACAGCGGTTACCGATGCGGCCCAGCATGAGCAAGATCCGGCATGCGTGAAAGCAAAATATGGATCGCCGCCGAGAGTAGTTTGTGGCGCCCGGTTCCGATAAGGGGGGGCGTAAAGTGCTTCACTACCTCGCAATTGCGTGTCTCTTCTTGAGCGATATTGTCGCATCAGATCGTTAAATTTCGGAACGGACTTTGGAGCATTCGTGGGACGGTTCTTGCTGTAAGGGCCAAGTGAGACACCATCTCAGTAGTTTTGGAGCACGTATTGTTCGCAAGTCGCATGAGCGTCGGGATTTGACGTGATTCGAAGTTCGAGGACATCACCGGCCACCGTATTTCCAACGACAAACGGTGAATTCTGGGGGCTGAGATATGATTCAAGTGGCTCGTACTATGTACTGGCAGGTTGGCTAGGCGTATGGGAAAATAATACTGGAATTGAGCACAGTTGGAATTAGTTGGCATCGCCAAAGCATCGCCCAAGCCTACTCGGAGTAAGACAACTTAACATCTTGTCCTTGTCTTTCCGCAAAGCCATTCCGGCGTTGTAATTCGCTGCAGCATCAGCGCCAGAGCTGCCAGTTCTGAGGCAGCAACGCCTCTGCTCAATCCAAGGTGCCAATTGACTGGCGTTGTTGCTCTCCATAGTTTCCCTTTCACTTGCTTTCCCTCGAGGTCCCAGGTTATCTGCAGTCGATTGACTTGGGCGATGGCTACGGTCTCTGCGATCCAACCTGCACGACAGGATTCAACAGTCTCCCCGACTTTCTCCCCGAACCTCCATCTCAACTTCTTTCAGCACGGTCTTGCCATTTCAGATCTCGATTTCAAGGACCACAGATATCCCTCCCTTTCCTTCAGTTCAAAGCCTACAAACAATCCCTCTTCTATGATTCACACCTCGAGTGACGCTCGAGATGACCCCAATTTCGTTTCCAGTGATGCCCAAGGACCGCCATTGGCCTTTGGTCTCTCTGGATCACTCACGACGGACCCCACATCTGACAAACGAACTTTAAATGACGAAAAACATGATATCTCACAGCCTTCTGGTACCAATGGGCCCCTTGCTGCCACCGCGGCATCTTATGCCCTTCCACCAACCGCTCATCGTCCAGTTGAGCGATACAGCCTGGATGACTACAATAACAATCAAAGTAATGGAACTGCGACCCCCTTGCTCAACGGCTCCAATTTCATCGACTCCAAATTGTTCAACGAGTCCTTCAAGTCCTTTGGAGAGTCACTTGCACAGCCTCCCCCATCACCGCCAATTGGCGCTCGCGATATCCCTCCCTCTCTGTATCCTGCGACCATGCGTCAGCCCTCGTATGCTTTACCCGACGGCGCAGCGGCTTCCAGACTATCTTCCGCGAATGGTTTATCATCCTCGAGACAGTACAGCCAAACGCTAGCTATCCCCATATCATCGAATCCCCGTGCTCTTCCCCAACACCCCACTTACATTACTCCCGCTGCTGCTACACCCGACCCCATCAACCCCATCTTCTCCCCAAACCCTCCACAACCACAGGAAGAGGTATGTATCGAGTGCGCAATGAGAGACCAAGACATGGCCGATGTCGTCGTCGTTGGTCCTGGCATTTGGGACAGGGAAAGCGACGTACTCTTTGAGGAATTGTTGCGAAGAGAAGAAGAAGATGCCGGAATCGTGGCTTCTGAGTGCTCTTCTAGACCACGAGCTGGAAGCGGTCGCTTAACTGAACAAAATTTGAAATTGTGGATGACCATAGTGAGTGCTTCCGATCTCGTCTCCTTAGAAATACGTGATATACCACGGCCCCAGACACCCAAAGAGCCGACGTCGAGGCAGCAAACTGTCGATTCGTATGTCAAGGCGCAGAGGTCACTGCTCGAGGCCGAGGCTCTGGCGCATGCTCGTGCTATGCAGGAGTCGATGCAACTTGAAAACAGCGTTCGCAACACGTACTCGCAGCTTCGTTCAGCTTACGATCTCACCGTGGGGGAGGAGAACGCGTTTAAACTCAAACCAGCTCGTGCCGCGTCAACGTTCAACGGAGTGGCACACCATATCCGCAACTCGTCTCGTGACATTACTCTCCTTGATAACGGGCTTATTGTCGAACATGTTGATGTACGGCGTGAAGAAAAGGAGGAGAAGGAGCGCCGACGAAGGCAAGAAAAGCGAGAACGCAGTAGGCCGCGCAAGACCTCTCGGGGTTCAGTGGTGGATGTCACGTCGCTCTACTCCTCTCACAGCCTGGCACCCCACACAGACAGCGGTCTTGGCCAGATGCTCAGCTCGAGGTACTCTGCTATCAGCATGAGGCCTGCGAGCTCGTTGACTGTTCCCATCGACGTTCAACCAAGTTTGGGACAGGTATACTCTCAGGCATCGTTTTCGGACGCGCATAGCCCGGGATCTGTGTCACCTAGGCGGTCGCGATTCTTTGGGTTCAGAAATCTGAGCTCTGCATGGCGGAGTCAGGATAGTCTGGCTGCTTCGGGGATGTCGGGGAGCATGGTCGATATGCAGTATGTGTCTGGTTTTTATCTCTACCTTGATCACCGTGGCCGTGTGCTCAGTTGTTCCCTTCTTCGCAGTGTGGCATTGCAGCGTGAAGCAAATCTTGCCCATCTCCGCTCGCCGGGTGGCCAGAAAAACACGTTATCCGCGCAGAGGCACAGCCAACTTTGGCCCCCAGCCACTAACGAGGAAGAAACGTCTACGGCAGCGACTGACGAAAAAACGAAGAAGAAACGCAATGGCCTCGCCAAGATCTGGAAGCTCGTCAAGGGAGGCCCGTCTCACAAGGATGAAATTCCATCTGCTCCTCGTGATTCCTTGCGATCTTTGGATCGCCATGACGATGATACCCCTTTGGCACCACCTCCGCCATTGTCATACCTTGTAGAGCGTGGGCCTGGGGAACATCTTGGTGGTGCAGGAGCCCGACATGGATCGACGCATTCATTACTCTCAACGACGTCCCCACGGAATGGTGGGCTTTCGTCCGCTGGTATGTCACCTTCTACGGCTCCAACCAGTCTTCTTCCGTCACCAACCTCTTCGCGCCCCTCAGGCGGTAATGGTGATAGCAACGATCGGAAAAACAGCGGGCAAACAGATGAAAAGGAATTGCTTGACACGTTCCCAGATGAGAACGGGAGACTCAAGGTGTCTATCCATCCTGTCACCTCTGAACCTGACATACGTCAGAAGCTTCTACAAGCGACATTTGCTTCCACTGGTGGCATGACGTTGCCCAAGGCGGCATCCCCGCGCCCTCAGGTGTCACTTTCGAGAGAAAAATCGTTGCCTCCACTCCCTGGCGAGGTCAAGCTTCGAGCACAACATGGTGGAGATCTAAGACCACAGACGCTCTACACAACATACGATCTTGCCCCACCCCACGCGCCGTTTCAGAATGAAGCAAGGCGACAATCGTTTAGTGGAACTGGGTCACGCCCTAACCTGGGCATCCAGACAATGCCGCTCCTTGGGGCTCATGACCGTGCGAGGGCTCCCAACGGAATGTACAACGAATTCGGAGTGTCTCGTAGATCCCTTGCTCGTCTTGGAGAAGTGGAGGAGAATTCTGCCATTCCTCCTACGCCTACGAAGCGCAAGAGCAAATTTGGCCTCGCTACGTTGTTGGGCAAGAAGTCGTCCACCCCCCCGGAGAAGGGTTACAGTTCACAGGAATTCCCTCGTCTGATATCTCCGGTCCATGACCCAAATGACGAGACGTTCGTGTCTGCGTATACCGGTTCAGTGCCACGTTTAGGCCCTAGGTTGTCTGTGGCTTCCCGGAAAGCTATCGAAGCACGGGTTGAACAGGCCAAAGACTTCGTGGCGTATCGATATCCCTCGCAGACACAGCCACCGATTGACCTTATCCGGTGACAAACGGAGTCCTTCCTGCAAGACGTCCTTGGCATCATAGCATTGTTACTCTTCCATGTGCTGATGGGTTTTACGGATATTCTCGAACGGCCCATTTTCTCTCTTGTAGATCTTCATGCGACGACCTAACATCCATCATCCCATTTATTCGATTTTTTCATCGTCCACATATTATCCTCGACAACTGGCACTCCTTTCTGGGACTATGCTTTGCCTTTTTTTCGATCCGCTCAACTCTCATCCGACCCTTGCTCTGGACTTATGATTGCATGGCCTCGCTTCACTCTCTGTCCGCTTTTGTATAATCTGTCTTCCAGCCTATAAGCACTCGTTCCGCTTTTTAAGATCAGCAGTTTGTTGACGTCTTTCTTGATTTGGTTGGTGCCAAAACTACGGTCACTACTTTTATACGCAGAATATGAACATGTTAACCTGTTCTTTGTTGACAAATCTTTTCAAGTCACCTGAGATCATTGTATTGCGGTACGTCATGTGATCAAAAACGGGACGATTACCTCGGCACCCTGATTCACTCTTGCACTAACATCCATGGTACGCGAATAAGGCCTTGTCGCGAATGTTGCTAACATTTCCAGGCGCCACGGGGTTTATCCGCCGAAGAGAAGCGTGTCAAACTGCTAGAGATCTTTCACGAAACAGTAGGTCACCGATTTTATTCGCGCTGAAATCTCACTCTTGGAGCAGAAGGACTTTTTCCAAGTGAGTGAGACACTGCTGTCGCGTCCCAGCTCGTTGATCATCTTTACAGCTGAAAGAACTAGAGAAGCTCGGGCCAAAGCTCAAAGGCATTGGTACAACGACCTTTTACTTGCTTTCTTTGCGTGTCCTTTTGATACTCTTGGACAGTCTCGCAGTCTGTCAAAGAGGTTTTACAATCTCTTGTCGATGATGGGCTCGTGCAGAGCGACAAGATAGGGTCCTCCAACTGTAAGTGCACGCACAGGTGGATATATGCGCGGATTCTGAATGGCTACAGTTTTTTGGAGCTTCCCTTCACAGCGAGGGAGCATAGCATGAGTGCCCGTTGCTCCCTGTTTTGTATCTTGCTGAGTATCGTATAGCTGCGAAATAGACTGGATAAAGCAAATGAGACAAAGAAGAGCCTCGATGGCCAGATCGCAGAGATAGGAGGTGCACTGGATCAGGAGAGGGCTTTGCGTCCCGAGAGCGTACGTTAATCGATTCGCCCACGATGTGATGATCTAGCTCTCCTGTCTCTGCAGGCAACACGGACAAGCGCGCTTCAAAAGGTTACGGAAGCAAGAAAACGGATCACGGAGCTGGAGAAGGAGCTGGAGGCATATGGTGCATGCGATCCGGCCAAGGTAGAGGAGAAAAAGAGGGCGATCATGCTCGCGCGCGAGGCTGCTGTTCGTTGGACTGGTCAGTGTTGCCCTTTCGGAAAGGCGGTAGAAGACGATGACGCGTTGACAGACAATTATTCGATCCTCCTTGCGCATTTCACACGGCAGAATGGGGTGGATGTTCTGGAGATTCGACGGTTCTTGGAGATCGGGGAAGATTATGAAGATATCTACTGAGATTGGCGTTTTCGGTAGTAGGTTTCGTAATACGGCACGGAGCGGAAGCAATTTCTATTGCTGTCATAGACTCCACTTGGGCGCCCGCCATGTCCCGAAAAGACATCTTCGGGGCAAACAGACGTGCTAGTCTCTCCTAGGTTGGGATTCGGAGATCCCCTCGTTGATTGCATTCCAACTTTCAAATGGCGGCCTCGCCATCCAACGCTCGTTCGACTTTCTCTCCTTTCCTCCATCGCGACACCTTCTCTCATGGAGACTCATCCCGTCGCATCGAGTCATTCCTCCTCCCCGTTTAGCCCCATTCTCCTCGACACTACTCCACTTTGCGACTATGATGTCCCTCCCGCCCTTATCCAATGGTCCCCTCATGTAGTGCCCTGCGAGTCGGCATCTGCACCGCCATCCTTCCTGCTAGCCTTTGATGATGATCGTTTCCCGTCGTCGCTTCATTCATCGCCCACTCCCTTGTCCAACTCGACTTCCGATGATCTTTGCGCAATCAACTATTCCCCTCGCTTTCCCCCCGGACACTTGCTCAATCCAGCCTTTGTACAAACATACTTGCTCGAGGACGAGTTAGGGTCTGGCGGTTATGGTTTCGTTATGACCGCGTTACATCGCCGTCTCAAGTCAGAGGTTGCAGTCAAGTTTGTGATCAAGGAGAAGGTACCGAAACAAGCATGGGTCAACCACGATACCTTGGGAAAAATTCCCATGGAGATCATGCTCCTCAAGATCATGGACCACGACAGCATTATCAAGTGTCTCGATATTTTCGAGGATGCACTCTTTTTCTACGTCGTCAGTCTCTCACTTTTGCTCCTGTTGATCGATGGTTATAGCCCCTATAGGTTCAGGAACTACACGGATCTCCGTGGCGTAAGAGGCAAAAGCCGCTCTCTCTTTGCCCCTCTTCGGTGGAGCTTTTGACTCCATACCTTACGTCCTCCACTCCACTGTTATCCCCCGCAGCGTCTGAACTCTCTGTGTCCGAATCGGAGCCAGATACCCCTCCTCAAATGTGCAGTCAGCTTTCACCGATTAATCTCCGCCTCCCATACTCTCTATCAGGTGACGATGTCCTTTACAATATCTCCGCTTCCGAAAAGCCCCCGAGTCTTTCCCTGGACATTCCGAAGCCACGTTATACTCGCCGTCCTTCCCACGACTTATTCGAGTGCATCGAACAGACGAAATACAAACGTCTTTCCGAGCGACAGGCACAGTATATCATGATTCAGGTTGTCGAGGCCGTATACTATCTCAACAGCCACGGAATATATCATCGTGACATCAAGGACGAAAACCTGGTCATTGACAAGAATTTCAAGGTGTGTCATTATACGACCGCGGTAGACTTTGTGATTTACTTTTTATGTCAGGTCAAGCTCATCGATTTTGGTAGCGCGACGATGATAGATCCGGCCCGACCTCAGCCATTTTATAAACTCTTTTTCGGTACAACAGCGTACGCCTCCGCCGAGGTCTTGCTTAAGCAGCCGTACCAAGCACCGCCTGCCGAGATCTGGACTCTGGGTGTCTTGATGTCTTTTTTGCTCACGGGCGTGTCGCCCTTTCCCACCGAACAGGATGCCATCATAGGACGTATAAACCTTTCTGAGCTTCCCGGTAGGAGGTTAAGCAACTCTTGTCTGCATCTCATGAGCCGATGCCTGGAACCCGAACCCTCTCTTCGAGCGGATATTAAGGAAGTCCGGAATCATCCTTGGCTTAGAGGCGCGCTGGAGAGGCTGTGAGTCTCTGACGCTATTTGTTGCGTGTCGGTGGCGATACCCTACCCTTCTTGTGGATATTTTACATAATTTTAACTAAATAGTGTTTACTTGTTCGTCTTTGTGCACCTGGTTTCGGTTTCGCACTCGGAATGTCACCTTCAGACCATGATATCCAGTCGTCCCCTCGTCTGCCCAGGTCACTTGCAGTGATTAATATTCATGGTCAACCTCATGCCGTGAGTGGAGCCAACTCCTACGTACTAGCTAAATGACTCCCGCGAAAACCATTAACTCACTGCATTGAGGGTTGGCATATTATCACGTCTTCGATGACAGATCTCCATACCCTAACAATGGAAACTTGCGCGATTTCGACCCGGATCATGCGAGACAGCTCGTGGCTATACGACTCATATTTAACGTAGAGCGGCCGACGACAACACGGTACCAATTTTTACCCGATCGTGGCGTTCTCCCAAAATCCTTCACTACAAGGACGCTCTAGTCTTCTTCCACTGCGCTAACATGACCACAGAAAAACAACTAGGCGGCTGTTTGTCACACAAAAGAACCCTGGAGGATGTCATCAGGCAAGTATGATGTTTCTTTCTGTTGTTGAGCCACAAGTGGCTCACATGTGTCGATGCAGGAATTTCACCCCTGCTTGGTTTGCGGTCACAATGGGTAAGTGAGCTAGTAGTAAAACGACGGCGGCGAGGTATGACCAGTGTCTGGCCAAATTGCGTTCTCGCGACCCAAGACCGACGCGAATTCAAAATATGACTCGAGCACAGAGGCTCACGATTTTCTTGTGATTTTTTTAGGGACTGGATCGATATCTATTCTCTTTCATACCTTTCCATACGGTACCAATTCCCAAGTCATGAAGCTCTCGTCTCTTTTCTTCTTCTTTGTCAACCTTGCATTGTTTGTCCTGTTCACCGTGCTGAGCGTGGCAAGGTACATCCTGTACCCGGGGATCTGGAGTCGTATGCTGCGACATCCGGTCCAGAGTCTGTATCTTGGAACCTTCTCGATGGGGGCTAGCACGTTGTACAGCGTATCGATCACTGTGCTTCATGGTGGCTTTAATTTCGGCGGCCGAGGCTTTGTCTACGTCATATGGGCACTTTGGTGGGTAGACGTCAGCATATCGATTATGTGCTGCTGGGGCACTATGCATATTATGTGAGTCGTTTCATATGGACTGTGAGCGTACGCTGACAACTGTTTAGGATCACGCGCCAAGAGCACTCTATGGAGTCGATGACCCTCTCTTGGTTGCTTCCCGTCGTGCCATTGGTCGTCGGAGCATCCACGGGGGCTACGATTGCGCAAGCTCTTATGCCATACTCGCCGAACGGTGCGCTCCTTACACTCACCTTTTCGGCGTGTATGCTTGCGATCGGAATGGCACTTACCATGATGCTGCTTACCGTGTACCTGATTCGCACTGTCACGTATGGTTATGCGAAAGGACCTGGAATCCTGTCGATTTTCTTTCCTCTAGGTCCTTCGGGGCAGGGTGCTTACACTGCCCTGCTGATCGGCTCTGGATTCAAGACGATGCTGCCTCTGCTCTATGGAGATAGCGAGGGGTTGCTACGGATGTCCAGCACGGGTGAAGTCATCTACGTCATCTGTGCGATGGCCGCCTTTGCATCGTGGTCTTTTGGAACCATGTGGATGATCTTGGCCTTCCTTGGGCTAGGGCATTCACTACGGCGAGCGCCAATTCCATTCAGGCTGACGTTTTGGTGCATGATCTTTCCAAACGTAAGTTGATGTATTAATCTTCTGATGTGCGGGCATCGGGGTGGCTGACATGCTTTGTAGGGTGTGTATGCCTATACCACGCTTGCACTGGCAGCAGCGTTTTCTTCCACCGTGTTTCGCGTGTGGGGAACGATCTACGCAGTGGCTACGTTCCTGCTGTGGATATACGTTGCAGCACAAACGCTTTGCATGTGTACGAGCGGTCGGATATTTGATGCGCTTCCGATGGAGGAGGAAATCGGATGGGACAAAATGGAGTGTACTTCATCGGCCGAAGAAAAGACGTTTTAACGTCAAGAGCATCTGGAACCTGTCCGGAACAAGGTCCACTTTAGATTGGGTCACCTGATGATTTATGAGGGTTAGCCGCATGTTTAGAGTTTCTAGATATATATATAGAGTGTCAAATAGAGAACACGGTCCACCAGCAAGCGATTCGTTCTCACAAACCTGGCACTGAGAAACGGAGGTGGTCCGAGGGCAGTGTGGCAGTTGGTGATAGCTTAGTGATCCAGAGGTCAATTCCGAATTCTCAAGTGAAGCGAATTCGGAATCGATGGCGTGCCGATTATAAACCCTTGTGATACTACATAATGGATTACACTTCCGAGGAGTTCTCCTTGACACATCAATCAACATGACCACCTATATATCTAGCAGAGACTGCAGTCCCGGATTCCCACTTCCCTGTGCTTTTTTTCTCCACCATGGCACGTAAGAAGACATGGAGGGAGTGCATCAGGTACATTGTTCCCTTCACTTCCTCGAGTAGAATTATTGACAGTGCCGCAGACACTTCACTCCTGCGTGGCACACAGTCATTATGGGCACAGGTGCCATCCCTGCCCTGATACACAACTTCCCCTACGGTCATGGGAGCCCCGTCGTCAGAATTTTCACATTAATCACTTTCTTCCTTACCCTCGTGCTCTTCATCTTGATTAGCGTTGCCACTGCCGCTAGATATGCACTGTTTCCAGATGTCTGGTCAAAGATGTTGCGTCATCCCGCGCAAAGCATGTTCATAGGAGCCATTCCAATGGGTTTCGTTACCCTGATTAGTGTTGCACTCGTGAGTGTCACAATACCTTGCAATAGTTTAGGATTCAATCTTTTGCCCAGGACATTCATCAAGACACCGGGTTCGGCGGGCTAGGATTCCTCTACTTCTTGTGGGGATGCTGGTGGATTGACTCCGCCGTTTCCTTTTTGTGTGCATTCGGCATGGTACATACCATGTACGTCCACGACCGCAATCCGTCCATTTTCTCCTAACCACGCGGCAGGTCGAGCATTCAGACGCACACCTTTTCAAATATGGCAGCAGTATGGCTTTTGCCGGTCGTCACTCTGGTTGTCGCGTCATCTACTGGTGGCTTGCTGTCTGCAGCCCTCCGCTCACAGTCACCGACCCTTGCCCTTCTTACTGCGGGTGTTTCATTTACTATGGTCATCATTGGACTTAGTCTCGCCATCATGATGATAACGGTGTATCTTGCTCGATTGATTGTCTACGGCCCGCCAGATGCAAACGCGATCCTATCTGCTTTTGTCGTTCTCGGACCATTGGGTCAGGGGGGTTACTCAATGCTGGTGAATGGTGCCAACCTTGCTGCACTGTTCCCCTTACATGTATCGGACGCATTCCCAATGCCTGCGATTACGGGACAGCTCTTGTATTCTTCGTGCTTCTGTGCGTCCTATATATTGTGGTCCATGGGGATATGTTGGATTTGCATCGCACTCTCGTCGATCTACACCGTTCTGAGCCAGTCGGGCGCGCCGAGTTTTGGGCTGGCATATTGGGGTCTCGTCTTCCCTAATGCAGTATTTGCCCTGTTGTCAGTGCAGTTAGGGAATGTGCTGGATAGTGGATTCCTTCGCGTCTTCGGTTCCATTTGGACATGTTCGTTTTTCATGACTACGTACTTGTGTCCCCGCTAACTGCGTGTCCGCAGGCATCGTCTTCTTGCTCTGGATCACGATATCAGCGCGAACCATCCCTGCACTTATTGATGGTTCCATCTTTAATGCACCCTGCATTGCCGCTGCTCCTGCATCTGCCAACGCGGATCTAGAGGGAGGCTTAAATTCGTGCGAAACCAGTGGGCAAGGAACGCCATGCTCGGCGGAGTCCCCAAGTAAAAGTGAATAGGGTCACCCAGGGCCTACTTTCTGTAGTACTTATTCGATAGACATACATAGAACTAGGATAGACGGATAGATACGGAATGTAAGCTGGGCTTACGCAAATTAAGTATGTTCCCGGTGGCGGTACACGTGCATGCGTGGTGCAGTTTCTCGAAGTTCTCCTAGAGTTGACGTTGTGAGCAGCCAGTGCACATGTTGGCAGCAGACCACATTGCACCAACTCCACATCCTACAGAGTTGCCAAGCAGTTTGGGGCTATCATACGCTTAACCTTCCTCAGTATGCCAAGCTCCGCAGGCTACGAACGACTACCCCAGCATGTGGAGGAAGACGAGGTCAATGGCGGCCTCGACCCCGACCGCGGTGCCAAACCCTCAAACGGCCAAGCACACAAACGCTCATCTAAATCAGGTCACATAGACCTCCGAAAATTGGACAATGCATTCAAGAGGTGCGCCGTACCCTTTCCGCAGAACTCAATGTGACCGCGCACCAGATGGACAGAGTCCATTGCACAAAAAGTGAAGCGGAAGAAGAAAGTAGAGGACCATTCCCGCAAGGAGATATGGCAGAGCGTCGTCGATCCCTATATTCTGCCCACCGGAGCGCCTGAGGGCGCCACCTCCGTGGTAAGCTGTACCACTTTTGGGCACCTATGGCGCCTTTTGAACCCCACACGTTTTTGATAGGTCAAGACGTTGGACCATAACCCCCCAGTGACACAGGCCGCCTTTGACAGGTATGTTTTGGTACAGCCAAGGTCGTTCGACTACTACCCATGCTTGTCAGCATTACGCAGTCGGTTCGCAATGCGGTTGCAGCGGGTATTCACCCAAAGATGATTGTCAAAGGCTCCTCAGGTTCCTACTTTGCTCGCGCCAAAGTGGACGGCAGAGTCCAAACCGTTGGGTGAGTAACCATCCCCTGTACCAAGTACCTCTGACTGATCCCCATGCAGGGTGTTCAAGCCCAAAGATGAAGAGCCGTATGGTCGTCTCAACCCCAAGGCAAGGTTGTTTCCGCGTGGCCTGCGGAACAAGCTCACGAATACCATAGACTACGAAATGGCTCCATCGTCAATTCCGGTGGATCATCCCGTTTGGTCGATCTTGTCTCATACCAAACCTCAGGTGAGTGTATTTATTTAGACCTACAGAGCTCAAGCGGAATGTGCATTATAGCTACGTATCGGAAGCAGCAGCTTCCTTGCTTGATGAACGCCTTTCGCTGAACATCGTGCCACGCACCCAGCTCGTGTCGCTTTCGAGTCAGGTGAGTATACATCACTTCATAGGATGATCCACAGAATCACACCGTGTTAGGCATTTTTCTACGATTGGCTCGATAGGAATGCAGCAAAGAAGGGCAAACCATTGCCAGAGAAGATAGGCAGTTTGCAGCTGTTTATGCACGGATACTCTGGTAAAGAGACCTCCTTTCACAAACGCCAGTTCCTGACGTGTAGCTTTTTATAGATGCTTCTGACTTTTTGCGGAGACACCCGTGGCCAGGTCGTTCGTTAACTGATACCTTTGACGATTCGTCTCACAGAAAAGGGTTTGCAACAAAGAAGGTTCTCTCTGCATTAAAAATCATCTGCGGAAAGACTGGCACCGAGGAATTGGAAGAGGAAGACCCGGAAGAGGAACGTGCTTTATTCGATGTAACGGAGGAGAGCGATTCCGGTCGTCCATTTTATTGGTCAAGAGCCCTTCAGCAAAGCTTTAGAGAAGAGCTTGAAAAGTAAGCGTTCGTTGAACGAATGAGATCCCCGGTGTTCATGACATTATTCCCGCAAGACTCGTGATATTAGGTATTTTCAATTGCTTTCTGATCGGAAATAGCATTTTGAGTGCCATCTAGATTATTTGATGCTCAATACCGACCGAGGAGCCGACAATTATATGATCAAGTATTGTGAAGGTGAACACGAGAAGTCACTGATCGATGTGGCTCCCCAGGCATCCAAACGACCACAAATGTCGTTAATGAATGAGCTTCGCCATACTGACACCGCATCCTCGCAATCTACGGTGACCTTTGCACATGCTATCCCACCCTCTCAGGCTGCCCCATCTACACCTCCAAACGACTACACTCGTCACCCGCACATCCATATCGCCGCTATTGACAATTCACTTTCCTTTCCTCATGAACACCCACAGGGATGGCGTTCGTATACTTATGGATGGCTTTATCTGCCTGTGAGCGTGATTGGCCGACCATTCAGCGAAAAGACACGGCAACATTTCTTGCCACTGTTGACCAGCAAAACTTGGTGGGAGGAAACAACGTTCCAACTACGGAAATTGTTCGTGGTGGATCCAGATTTCCATCCCAAGATGTTCAAAGTAAGTGCTCGGTCACCGATGTGCCCTCCTCAGCATTTGAGAACTATATTATCAGAGACAACTGGCTGTCATCAAAGGACAGGCTTACAATATCATCCAGTCTTTGAAGCACTCGGTGAGTCCTTATCCGTATCTTCGCGAAGAAACCTATCGAATTGACGTTTATAATTCCCCAGGATGAAGGTTGGTTGCGATCTAGTTGTGTTCAGTACAGTTACACGTTACTCATTGATCTCCAGGTCCTCTGGAGTTAACGCGCCGGACGAAAGCACTTGTCTGGGACGATGAAACTGAAGCTATGGAAGAAGTGACACGCCCCGCGGACGCGGGACCTCTGGGTGCCTCTCCTCGACCATCAATTAGCACTATGCCCCTTCCCCGCCGCGCCCGTAGTCTTAGCCAATCAAGCGAATTTCCACCCGCGGTACGCGTGCGTTTATCCGAGGCAAACCGACCAGTCCCTTTCTCTGCAAAATTCCAGAAAGTCCACCCTGGTACTACGGGTGTTACCGTCCTTGAGCACCTCGAGAGGTTGGATGCAGTTGAAGCTAGCTTACAAAGGCTCGGCGTTGATGAACCCCTGATTGAGGAGGAAGATGAGGAGGTCGACGTGGGCGAGTCGTCCACATCGCGCGAACATACATCACTTCTTATACGAGCGGAGGGATCCACACTGGTATCTGATGACTTGTCTGCATCGCTGCAGTTTTCACCCCCCGCGAGCCCCGATGGGGTGACATCCTTGCCCGACGACCAATCGTTTGCCGATTCCGTGACAGAAGAGGACCTGACAGCTATGTCAAAATCCATGTCGCACGCGGAACCTCCCGCGGCACGGCACACGAGATGGAATAGCCACGCGGCACGCTCGAGACAACAACTAGACAACACCTTGGAATGGCTGGACGCAGACGAGGCTGAACCGCGCAAACGGACGGTCATTGTTGAGGTTAGTACACATTTCTCTATCAGATCGGTGTCTGATGGCCTCGCGCAGCGTCTCGAGATGGTGCAAGCAAAACCATTGCTGAGCTGTTGGTAATGTTTTATCTGGATATCCCGCGGTATCATCATGGGTGCATAGACTACAGATTGCAGACCGAGTAATTGGTATTCGTTTTGACGAGCTGTAGCTTTTGCTTTGGAAATTGGGAAAACGGCTGGCGTGAGAAGTGTGATGAGTCTCACTCGTCCACAACCCTCGATGACTGCTTTTGTGTCTCCTCCTATTCTCAACGTACACACCCCAGGTTCATCTTTGTCAATCGTGCATTCTTGTCAGTAGGTGGCAAACTGGCTCTTGGTGTCATCTTCTTAGCTTCTAGGGTGTAGTAAAGGACGAATCTCTGCGGCAACTCTGTGACAAACTTACTCGGAAATGCCGTGCCGAGTTTCACGGGCAACGGGTTCAGTCAGGATGGATCAAATACGTCTGGGCTGACTCTGTATGGAATCTAGACGATGGTAAATCCGCCTATGATCCATCTCAGGGTAGTCTTCGTAACCTTGTTTGGTGTTCCTAGACAGCGACTACACCATTTTTGTTTGGCGTCAAAATAACCCTTCGGGTTCAGCCCAGGCAACACCGGCTCCCCCTCCGTCTCCCACTTTACATGTCTATGATCCTGCAGGCCAGCTTCCGGAGCCCCCCGCCTATCGAAATCATTCATTCTACCTGTTCCACCCTTCTTACTCCTCGGCGGTATCGCCCCGATCCCATTCACGAACGAGTCTCAAGGGGAAGAGCCTCTCACTCAACGGGGTTGTAGACGAAACAAGAGCTGCAAGGCACAGAAAGGAATTTGAGAGATTCCACAGCGAAAACGGTGTCAGAACCGTCATGGGTACCATTGGCCCTGTCGAGAACGGTCAGGATCTCATCCTCTTTTGGGCAAGCGAGGCTGACCTTTTTATCTCACAGTACGGATGCTCCTCAAAGCTGGTCATCGCCATGTGTACATTTCAAGAAAGTTTGCTCTCAAGCACGGATTCATACCAAACGACGCCGCACCCGGGCATTACGGCTATAGTGGGCTCGTCAATCTCGGGAAATGGCCTATAACCTTGTTGCCGGCAGTGACCTCTTTTCCGCTCGGACTGGCAGTCGGAGCGTCTGCGAATGGCAAGTCACCCAAGCCAAAGACCGTGTCTATACCCGTCTACCTCTCCGAGGAACCTCACTTTGATGTTGTTCTCGGGCGTTCCTTTTTCGAGCGACGACAGATACGTACTTCGTCTATCGACCCGACCGAGGTCGTCTGTATGGACACTGGAGAGAAGATTGAATGTGAGCTGGTGGTGCTCAAGGACGGTAGGGGAGAGATCGTGACTGTGACCTGAAGAGATTCTTACGTGCATCAACTGGTTTGATCATTTCATGGAAGCGCTATTCTATCTTGGAGATTATTTGATTCGTACAGATCCACGGAAATCACGACGAAGAGCTTGTATTTAATCGCCTTGGGCGCACCTAGTTTGCAGATAACAGCGTCTTACTTTGATCCGATGTACTTGTACATTGTATGGTGATAGCATATCTACAAGTAATCTCATCAATGAGTCTGTGTAGTCACCACGCCGTCGGGTTCTGCGGAAGGTAGAGTCAGCACAACACAGGCCAGTCCTAGCGAAAGCACTGGTACCAAAAGTAAGGATACCGCTGCTACCAGGCTGGAGGCTGTCGGACCTGATGGATGCAATAACATTGTCGGGGAGGGCGGCAGCGAAACCCTAGAAGCTGGCTTTAAATCCTTGTGAGAAGAATGGATGGGCCGAGCGACGTACTAGACTGGTCCCATAATCTTGCACGATGGAACCCCCGAGGTCGGTCACTTCCTTCTTGTACTTTTCATACGATGCTTTGTCGTTGAACATGAGTATGAACTCTGTAAGAACATCTCAAGATCCATACAGGCGCGACGGACATGGACATACTTTGAGGCATGATAGTAGACGATGGACAGAGAGATGGATCAGCCTTGATCGAGTACGCAGTCCAAATGTAGCTATATCTGTACGGCTAACACCGTACATAATGTTTATTGGCTACTTGGTTTGCTAACGGATCCATGCCAAATATTTTCGCGATGTGCGCTGCAGCATACCTTGGGTGAGTGACCTTTTACTGCGCTCAGTTTACGAGGGTCAATAAATTTTGACGGGAAAATTCAACGATTACTTATTATTTGTATTCATGTTATCCTAACACCCGTTGATGGGTTCGGCAACATGACTACATTACCGACATACATACCAAAATCACCTACGATGGAGCAGGACCACGAGACTCTTGTTGACCAGAGACTGTCATGGTCTGAGTCATGTGTATACAGATCTCGGTAAATGTCACATACCTCGCCGTTCCCCGCCTTCACCTCGCCCTCGGCCGCGTCCACGACCCCTGCCCCGATATTCGCCATCGCCATTATTACGCCAGTCACCATCCGTGCGATTGCCGCGATGTACTAGAATGAGGTTATTGGAAGATGATTAAAAAAATCATTGAAAGCATTTACCACGGTCACCACCCCGATTGCCCCGGAAAGCACCTCGCTCTCCTCCACGATGGAAACCTGACCTGTCACCGCGGAAGCCTCCACGCGAGCCGCCGCGTTCACCACGAGAACCTCTACCGCGACCGCGACCCCCGCGAGATGCCGAGGTAAAACCATCATGTTCCGTTGGTGCTGCGTGAGCAGCAATGTCGCCGTTCACGAGCGGCGCTGCCGAGGGTAAATTCACTTCGATTGTCGGGACGACAGGCGTCGCCGATCCAGACGGCGCAAAACTTGCTTGAAGATTCGCGATGGAAGGAAGCCCACCCTCTTCATCTGCCTCTGCCCAATCGATCGGCTGAGTTGAAATTGTCTGTATTCGGCCAGTTAACCACGCGTGTCAAGCAAAAGGAAATCAAAATGCTGACTTCGACTGGTTCAATGGCTAGATCTTCAGCCTGAGCTTGTTCTTCGGGAGCACCGTTGGGTTCTTCATCAGGCTTTTCTACCCACTCGGTATCGTTTTCGACGGCCGCCGCTTCCAGCTCGCTCGCTTGCATGAAATGGAAGCTACTCGAGACACTCAAAGCACCGGGAATACCTGATACTGGCTCGTCCGCAGGAGCAGCCTCAGGTTCAAGTTCAGGTTCAGGTTCGGTTTCGACTTGCTCTGGTTCAGTTGGCAGAGGAGTGGGCTCGCGAGGCGGATTAAGGAATAACTGCAGGATATCAAACAGTCGGGTACCTGAAGCGAGGGTTAAATGTGTGACTTGAGGTTTCCAAAAAAAAACCTACACGATACCCCATTGAAGTCACCTTCGCCAGACAACAAACCAGAAAGAACAGTATGTTTGGTATTATTCTCTTCTCCCACAAGGGCATCGCATACTGCAAATATCGCCGAGTCTTCATTGTCATCAAGATCAAGTATCACAGAGGGAACATCTCCAGCTGCAAGCGCAGTACGCAAACGAAGGAGTGTTAGTATTGATGAGGTCCTTGAAAGATAAGTGTCCTGTAGGAGAATGCAGGATGATATATAAACTGAAACCCATGAGTGTCGCAAAACCTTGCCTGCGCAGAAGAAACAGCTTCTTGGATTCTGGAAGACTGTTGACGTTCTGCTTCTGCACGCTTTGATGCTTGATCACGGAACGCCTCGAGTTCGTGTACCTAAAAGTGTGACATGTAT
This sequence comes from Xerocomus brunneocitrinus, assembly GCA_038093375.1. Taxonomy (NCBI): domain Eukaryota; kingdom Fungi; phylum Basidiomycota; class Agaricomycetes; order Boletales; family Boletaceae; genus Xerocomus; species Xerocomus brunneocitrinus. Next base: position 26,178 of record JBBPSB010000067.1, on the reverse strand, counting down.
GGTAGTGATCACCCGATGTGATGATGATGCGCACCTCGATTAGTTTTTTGACGTCTTCAAGCTCTTTGTATACAGCCTCGAGGGAAGGAAGGGTTTTGAGTGACCGCTTTTGGTCGTCATCGAGTTTTTCATAGTCGGTTGCAGCATAGCCCGCGATCCGGGACTGTTGTGAGGCCTCGTCAATGCAAGGATTTGAAAGACAAGGAAAGCGTACGATTTTCTTGTTCAAAGTACGCATGCGCTTATGTACGAGCTCGGGGACGGGGCTGGTTTTAGAGTTGAGGTCGTCTTGTGCGGCGGCTTCTGAGGCAGCGACGAGCTCATTGGCAGGATTTTCTTCTTTGACATCGATCTCGTTGGGTGTTTCGTCGACGAGGGGAGTGTCCGGGATGGTGACTGAGCCTTCTACGGGTGAGCCAGGTGTTTTGCTTTTAGCGCCAGTCCTGCGCTTTTTCCTCTGAGATTTTAATGGAGCAACTGGTGGAGGTGCGCCGGGGACGAGACGAGGAGCAGACGCAATTTCAGTCATGGTCAGTGAGTTGAACGAAATGAAGAGAGCAAAGTTGTAAATTCCCACGCATACTTATGGCCAACAACTTGAACGAACTCGTTAGACACGCCGATCTCTCCTTTGTCGACGGTAACATCGTCGTACTCGCCGACTCAGACTACTTTATCGTGCACCAGGGACTTCTTGCCAGACACTCGCAGGTCCTTTACGAACTCATCAAGACCATCGACCCAACACCAACCATTGAGGGTCGTCCGGTGCTCGTGCTACCCGACTCGCCTCGCAGCGTCGCATATCTTTTGCAAGCTTTGTATGATGGCATGTCGGTACCACCATTGCATCTTCACCCGCACCAGCTTGACATTTTCTAGCTCATTTCTGACGTACGACGAACCTGGCTTTCCGACCGTTGCCAGCCTCCTCCGCGTCCTTACCACCTACAAGATCCTCCGCATCCGCCACGATATTCTGCGCCTTCTCTCCAGCTCTTGGCCGAAAACCCTTGCCTTGTGGGAGTCCCGCGAGTCCAGCGTAACGTCTTCCGATGGCGTATACTCCGCGCGTCCCAGTTTACCCCATCCCGTGTCGGTAATCCCTTGTCACCACAACCAGTGACTTACTGCCATTTCCCAACTGCAGAGAGGTCATCAAGTTGGCCAGAGACATCAACGCTCCTTTCCTTTTACCTTCCGCTATGTATGACCTTTCTCGTTCTGTCCCTAGCGAGGCCGCGACCGGTGTCTTCAATGCCCAACTCGGCGACTACGTCCGTCTCGACGAAAGTGATCTCGTTTTCGTTCTTCGTGGCCGCGAACACGCTGCTCGCTTCCTTTCGACCTTTGTCGTGAACGAACTCGAAGGGAGAGCACCCTCTACATGGTGTCTCCATCGCAACGATTCAGCCCGTTTGGGAAAGCGTGCTTGTCAAATCGCGTTCGAGGCCATCACCTTTGAACTCCTCCGAGACATGAATGGAATCATCAGCCACCGCACCTCGGACCCTCTCTATGCCATGTCCGACGCCGAGGCGATGCAGACAAGAGAAAGCCTTCCAGAGGACGGCCCTTCGACCATGCGAGCATGCGAGGTATGCCGTGTCGAATTTGCCTCTGCAGTCTTTGCAGCCAAGGAGGAGTTTTGGCAGAAACTTCCTATCTGGTTCGGCGTAGATGTACCAAAGTGGGGCTGCCCATTGTCCGCCTGAACGACGGCTCATGTATTTCTTTGTGGTATGCATAATAAACGACAAGTGTTTGGACACGTATCCGAATCGGCATGATTCTTGGACCAAGCACACACTGCTTTCCTTCATCTCGCCGATATCAGGCTCCGCATACGATAACATGCTAGAGTCAGAAGAGGACCAACTGAACATCTCTGGAGAACTACCATCAAATGACACAGAGTCCGAGGTCGAAGACTTGCTCGAACGGGACACCACGGCGTACGCTCATTCTATTTACACTTCTGAGCGCATATACACCGGTCGGGCCCAGCGAAGCAATAGCTCAGATTGAAAATCTTACACTCAACATCTTGGAGCAAATCGTGAAAAAGCCCAAACGAGCCGTTTCAACGCAATCGAAGCGACAAAGCGACAGCAAAGTTGAGATCCAAATCGCAAGCAGACGCAATGGAGGGTGAATACCACTCGCATTCCTCCTGCACTCGTTCACCGTATCGCATAGATGCACTTCGCGGGTCCTGCGCTTCCCCGCGGAAGGTAAGAGCGCGAGCTCAAAGCCAATTGGTATGCCAGAAGAATTTCGTCCAGACTGTGCCCCTTAGCTGCCGATTAGCCCAACTTTTACGCGTGATGAATTTTGCACACGAGGCTCTCTGTCAAGATCTCTCTCTAACCAAACGGTAGGAGGCAGTCTTGCCCAGAATCAGTTGACAAACTTGCAGGTCACAGCGATCTATTCTACAAGGACGTCACGCTATTCAGATCACAAAAGACAGTGGACAAGGTAAGCATGAGGAATGAAACCAGATGGCATCTGACTAGGACAGCTCGTGGACGACCTTGCGGCGACCTTGGAGCTCGATAGAGCAGATTTAAATATAGTGAATCCTCTGCCAGAGACCGCCTCTCGTGACTAAATTCATGCATATAGCGTGCCAGCTCGAAAGGCCTCGTCTGCGGCAGTGGTCTGATCATACACCTGCTGGACGGCCAAGTGTTACGAGCAAATGATTCCGAAGTATGCATGGCCTCCCGCGCGGCGTATTTTGATCATATTCAATGTTGTGATTAGGGCACACTTATCCCTGCTGGAGAAGATATTGAGCGGTTCGAAGTCGAATCCGATGTTAGTTGGGTTCTGGTGGTCGAGAAGGAGGTTGCACACTACTCATCTTGTCCGACCTTTACTAATGCGACCTTTCTCGAATTCAGGCGGTCTTTCAGACTTTATGTCGATTGCGATTCACCAGATACCCGGGGCTTCCTGGGTGTGGATTGATCGTCACGGTAAGACGTCATGTCCGTCTTTGTTGGATCCTTGTTCACTTTGCCTTGCAGGGTAAAGGGTATCCGGATATTGCCACACGACAACTCGTGAAAACGTTGTCAGATAACCTCCCAGACCAGTAGGCAGTCAGGGTTTTTTTTCCTATGCACCTGAAATATCTTCCAGTATACCGATAATGGGACTGGTTGACGGCGATGCCTACGGTCTGGATATACTTTCAGTCTATAAATATGGCAGTCAAAGCCTGCGACATGAGAAGGAAAAACTCGTTGCGCATCGCGTTCAGTGGCTTGGGATCAGATCTTCAGACCTTGCAGCGTAGGGAAAGCCAGTTCGTGATAATATCGGTTCTTATGCATTCATCGCAGCCTAAATATTCAGCTGGATACATTGATTCCTATCACGAAACATGACGCAAAGAAGGTGGGTCAAGTGCTTGATTGTTATTATTACGGAGCTAATCTTACCGTAGGCCCTGGCAATGCTGCAACATCGTGAAAGTAGTTTGCCTACGGAATGGAGGTGACGCGTTCTGGGTTGATTTACATACGCAGCGTTCTCTCACGAATTTTCAATAGGAAAGAACTCACGCGCATTTTGCACACCAGAAGGAAGGCCGAAATCGAAATCCTGGCTAGCGGTGGGTGTCTCGGAGAACCCAGGGGAGGGTCCTGCCTTGTGCATTATGTTTGTCACAGAATCCTGCACTGTATAGAGATGACCGCATAACGCGACTTGTAACCAATCGCGACGTCTTCAGCTCCTTCACTGAACTTTTGAGAATTTCTGTCGAAAAGCTTGTAGTGTGTAGAATCCAAAGAGCTTGGGCTGAATTTGGGCAGCCGACTTGTTGGTTCATACCTTTATGCCACATGAGTACAAGCTTATGCAGTCTCAACATCGTCACCATGATGGATCAGATGGCCGGATGGCCTCAGGAATACGATGAAAAGTTTACCCTTCCTGTCTTGGAACCCATATCATCATATTTCTCGATACCCCGGTTAATCGACAAACCACAGGATCCAATCGTTCAAGCTATACAATTATCTACCACTCAATCGCTTGGGACACCTTCGAACAACCGTTCGCCGTCGCCGTCACTGTCTCATCCTAATGTACCTTCCGATGTATCAAAACAGGGCTTTAACTTACCTGTGCTCACTCCGCTATGGAACGATGCGTCACTCCATCAATCTCAAAACGTTGTGAGTACACTTTTTATTATGTCGTTGCGTATTTCAGTGTACATGATAGGATCGTTCCATGTCTTGGGATCCAAATCCTCCTATGAGCAATCGCAAGTCACCGTTTCTGACTGAACAACATTCCAGCCTCTTGGGCTCCCTGCAGAATTGGTCAGTCAATGATATGTTCTGGAAGGCAAGAACAATCAAATAGTTAGTGACATTGACGGCGATTTAGGGCCCAGCCTAGTATGCATGCGAAATTTACAAAAGATGTTCGAATTGCGGAAAGCGACTTGTTCAGTTCCCTCCATTTGGTCGTACTGGGAACCTCGTCGTCACTGTACGCGTGGGATGCACGCTCGCAATCATTCGTCCAAGTGCTAGATGCGTCCGCTTCTCTGGTGCGCAACGGGATGTCACGAAGGTTCGTGACACTCGAGCCTTTCGTACTCTGTAGTAACACGTTTGAAGTATCTTGCAACGTTTTCTTGACTTGGGTACCCTCGTGCGTCGGTTAGACAAACTGGTCCAGGAGCTTCGTGGGAGGTAAGGACGTCATTTGTGCTTCTTACGATCCGAAATATGAAACTTGGGGATTTGAGACGAGGACATACCAATACCACCGTGCATGCCTTTGCCCATGGTCTCTCATCTGTCTTGGCATTCATCCGCAACCGCTTGTCTTGCGGACCGCTATTCAATGCCACAGAATTTTCGGCTTCCCCCTGCCTCGCTACGGTGTGGTTTTACTACGCCGACCTAGAGCAGATTGTGATTTCTCTTGCTTCGATGTGCTCTAGGGTACGTGACGGCTAGTTCAATCCGTCCGTCGTCCTTATTTAAAAGCTAGAGCATCGACACCGTGCCTAAAAAGTTTTCTGGTATTCCGACTTCTCCGGTCGACCTGTTGTCCCTGGTCTACGAAACGTTTGAAAAGCACGTGGAATGTCACTCCCCTCGCGCTATCACAGCTATCGTGGCGTATATGCTGACGGTCTCGTCCAAGCCATACATCCACGCCCTCTGCCGGTTGTTGGCCTATGGAGAAGCTCGCCAGTCGTATGTCACCACCACCGAGAGAACGCAACTCATGGATACTACATTTCATCTTGAAGGTGATGAGGTGGAGAGCTCTTTGCGTGGCGAGGAAGGTAGCATCGACGCGGACGGTCCATTCCCGACGTTTATCCCAGAAAGCTTGGGAAGCATCCTTCCAGCTGCTCACAAATCACTGAAACTACTCGAGGCTGCCAGACCAGAGCACCCCATCTTTTCTGCTGAATCACTGTCAAAAGAAATCTCGTGGACATGGACTGAAGAGAGCATCAAGACCCTGTGGAATGGGGTCGAGGTCGACAACAATCCTATAGCTCCGGAATCAGGATCGGAACACTCTTCCATGGATAATTCACAAGCAGGGCAGTCAACAGGCGATCCTGATCCACTTTCGGAGTTCAGGGTCTTTGATTTGGAACCAGGATCCTTCTCATCCCCAGAACGCGACTCTCAGGTTGCCCTTGGTGAACTCATGGCCAACTTTCCGAATATGTTACCACACATCGCACCCACTCCACCCCTCCTATGCGAAGTCATGTTTACGCCTCTCCGTGACCATGCCGCATCTCTCTCGCGCGCACTTTTGGCAGTCTTTCTTGATCGGTCTTCTCCTCTTTGCGTCGACGCACACCTTGAATTACTTCGGTCTCATATGATGCTCACTTCACATTCGTTCAAATCGCGGCTCTCTGCCGCGCTATTTTCCGACGCAGGGGATAGAGCAAGTCACAACATGCAGATGTATAATCTTCTGCGATACAGGTCGAAGGGGACAACGCTACCTGACCCATCTCACGCGGGTCGTTGGCCCGTAGGACTGGCACCCCTCTTGGTGACCAGAGATTCCTGGCCTCCCGGTGGTTCTGAGCTTAGCTTCCTCCTCCGCACGGTGATAGTCGACTCCCAGCAGAACAATCATTCAAACGCAGAAAGTACCGATTCTGATGTAGACGGTGCACATCGTGTAATGAGCGAAGCAGAGTTTCGCTTAGGTTTCGCTATACGCGAGCTAAGTGGTAGGGGACACGAACGATGGCTTGACCCTCTCTGTAAGTCAATCGTTGTTCAATCTGAAGTATGGCTGAGGTAGCCATTTGCAGCTATCGAGTATGTTTAATTACTTTGAGATGTTGCCCACGTTCACATACGACAGAGCGTTGGATTTCTTATATCTCGATTACAAAGTTCCACAAGCCCTGCAAGCGTTGATTCCGACAGCGGTCTTATCGAGATATCAAAGGATGTTTGCACTCTTGCTCCGCTTGACGCGAGGTGAATTAACACGCATTTCTATCCTAAATGGCTAACCCATCCTAGTGGAATGTGCGATTCGTTCCGTTTTCCGCTTGACACGCGCTACTGCTGTTCCTCTATTTCCAACGCTCTCATCCTCTCGTAAATTGCTACTCCATTTCCGGTTCGCGGCACATGCGTTTCTCGGTGTACTTTCCACGTACATATACGACGTGGCTATCCGAGGCAACTTTGATGCCTTTCTGCTACGCATCGCGGCTTGTCGGGAGACGCCTGATGCACCGGGCGGCTTCAGGGACGTCTTTGCCCTCGCCGAGTGTCACTCGTCTGTTCTGGACGACATTCTCAGCGCGTGCCTCCTCAGATCGTCTCAAAGAGCTGCTGGCGATCTGTTGCGAGGGACCTTGGAAGTGATCCTCGAGTTTTGCGTCTTGGTAGGTGATTTGAAGGATGAGCGAATGGCCGAGTATCAAGCCGCGCCCGCACTGGATACGCTATATGCTTCCTTTCGCAAAAAAGTGTCTGCATTGGTTCGTCGAATGGTGTTTGTTCGCATGACTGGTGTTGACCTGACGATTAGATGCGGACGTTGGAGGTCATGTTGGAAAAGTATGGAAAGAGTCAGGGGGCGGAACAGCTCCAAGCTGCATATCCCGAGTGGGAGTCCCGGGCACCACCTGGTGGTGTGGATTCACTTCGGCATCTCTTGACATGCTTGAACCAGAATGACTGGTGGGCGAAAGAAAGTGTTATTGCGAGAATGCGATGAAGATTACATTACATAGCATGAGTAGTAGTCCATAGTTTGTGCAGGTATAAATCTATAAGCAAAAGCAAAACAATATTCCCGTAGTACGAAAAATAACAAGGAGCATGAGAGAAATCGGGCACATGGTAATCGTACATGAAAAAATCAGCGCTTGAAAGCCTCGGCTAGGAGATCCTGCTCCCGTACGGAGGGCAGAATGGGAGTCATGTCTTTGGTAGTCCGCCTGTTCTCCCGGATCCATATTGTACGCACCTCTTCTTCTCGCGGATCCGTACTGGTAGATGCCCCATCTACGCCCAAGCCCCGCAATACTTCTTCGACACGAAGTGAGTCGACCAATTTAATCTCTTGACATATAGCAGCACCCTTGCTCGGTGATCCAAATGATGCCGTTCGACTCATACCGCGGCGACCAGACTTTGAGGGAGAAAGGATCGTCGAACAAGGAACCGAAGAGGTCACGATACCAGATGTCTCCAATACACCAACGAGGTCAGAGAACTCGCTGCGAGAAACTGGGGTGAAAACTCCGTTTTCGGAGCGTTCTAGGATCGTGGCGTAATAAGTATAGAGCTGAGGCAGCTCAAGGATGCGGAGCTTGGAGGTCAAGCTTGTTCGTTTGGTGGGGGTCTTGAGGGGGGCATTTGAGATGGAAGACAATGGAAGAGCCGCGTCCTTTCTCTTTGAGGCCAGGACGATTGCAAGTAGCACCAATCGTGATTGTAAGCCAAGATTGCGAACCTTGACGGCCGTCTCACTATTGCAGGATTGGGTGGCAGCATTGGAATGGGAGTTGGTGGAAGGCAGGTACGCCTTGAGTGCAGCCAAGATATGGTTTGGTGTGACGGCGGGGATGGGTGTTATCATGGGATTTTCGGCAAGGGGGACGGAAGATGAGATAGCAAGGTCGATCGCGCCTCGAAGAACCTCGAAAAGTGTCCTCACGTCGCCGGTTTGAGAAGCAATTTTTTTGCAAAGCAAGGTCAAGGGACCGGTGGGTAAAAATTTGTTAAGTTGCTCAGAGGTGTCAGGATTAGACAACGATGATAGACGCGCTCGTAGAACTTCAAGTAGTTGGGAAGCAGTGTATGCGCCAAAATGGAGGGTTAAGACGTTAGCTGCCTCGTCATTGGACAGAGTTGACGAGGCAGGGAGGGTGTGGGTGTTTGCTATGCCAATGATGCGAACAGAACTGGAGTGCTTGCGAGCAAACGAGAAGATGGCGGAGAGGACGTGTGGGGACTTTGCAATGTGGTCGAGTTCGTCGAGGACAACGAGACTATGGAGGTATGTCAGAGCCAGAGGAATGATGCCAAGCAAGGTTATACCATCTCAGCTGTTGTGAAGCGAGCATCCTTTCTAGCTGGCGTTTCCCTTTCGCCTTGGCGGCTTTAGTCCTTTTGACCAACGTGGAAGGTCCGATATTTTCGCAGAGACAGTCCCAGAGATTATCCACATTAGTCAAGGCCATGCAGTTAATTGTTATTACTTTGAGATCTTGGCAATACTCGAGCCCAGCCAAGATGGAATTAACAAGCGCTGTCTTTCCGGTGCCAGGAGTTCCGGAGACGAAGAGAGATGACTTTAATGGTTGGTCGGGGGTGTCCTGACGCGCAGACGCGATGAAATTTGTGATCAGGTCGCGTTCTGCGGACCTGCCAGCGATGGTGAAGGTTCCATTGCACGTTGACCTGAGCAACGCGCGAACTCGAGCGTGTATGGGGACAAGGACGACGGGGGGCATCGGAGAGGACATGACCAAGGAGCGATTGCTAACAACGCGTCAACAAAGCGCGTCTCGATCGAAATTATTCCCACGCACTATGTGCACCAAGTTCGCGCTAACCTCTAAAATAGCCGTATAAATGATCACGATAGAACCCCGCCACGGTTGCACTGGTCGCTGGCCGTCTCTTTCTTTATCCCCATCGCCAGCATGCCCTTGGTCACTACCGTGATCGATGACAAGTCTCCCTTGATCGTATATGACGCTTCCTGGCTGCCTGGCTCGGCCTGGGATGACCCGGAGGCCTCAAAGTATGCTTTGAGTTTATCTTTGTGCCTGAACATGGTCCCTCATTTCATTGACAGCTATTATCTCGCTACATTCACAACAAACAATGTAACAAATGGCTCAGTGTCTTTCAACTTCAACGGGACCGGCGTCTGGCTTTACGGCGCTAAACGTTCAAACCACGGGAGTTTCACCGTCCTAGTCGACAGCCAAAATTTTTTAAACTCGAATGGCAACTCCGGACCCAGCTTATTCCAGCAATCTCTTTTCTACACATCAGTCAACCAGGGGATGCATTCAGTACAGCTAACAAACACCGCGACAGGAAGTCAATACGTGGACATCGACATGGTTAGTTAACCCTCTCCTTGCACCACTAAATGCTCAATGTCACATAGATCGTGTGGCAATCAGAGGTTGGCAGTGCGGACGACCAATTGGTCACCGAATCACTTCAAGACACGGATCCCCGCTTTCAGTACCAAGAACCAGCCTGGGTCACGACTTCTAGCGATCCCAACTTCAACCTCTACTTATTTAACAATGCCTCTGGCCAGTGAGCAATAACAACTGGACCGTTTCTCTGAACTCATTGTCTTGATTGTCTAGTATCACCACGACAAACAGTTCGATCGTAACATTCACATTCACAGTGAGGTTCTTCTCTTTCAGATAAGTCCTTGTTGCTCATATACCGTACAGGGCATGCTCCTTGTTCAGCTTATCGTTGTGCACTTATGACGAACTTGTTAGCCGAGGCTGTGTCCCTCTTTGGAACCTCCGGGCCTTCCAATGGACCGTACTCAGTTCAATTGGACGGTGGCAAGTCTGCGACTTATAACGCAACAAACGCCTACCCTACCAATTACGGGGTCATGATTTACCATGCCGATAATCTTGGTCCTGGTTCACATGAGATTGTTCTTACAAACCTCCCCGCATCGGGCGGGCAATCCCTAGCCATCGATTATGCGCAGTTGTTCACTACAGCCAAGTACTTTTTGCCGAGTTGCGTGATTCGCTCACCGCACTGACAAAAGTTATGTGCTTTCACAGTACTACAACTAATACCACATCTCCAAGTAGCTCCACAGGGTATGTCTTTGCTCATAAATACTTCTCATCATTGACATGATGCAGTACCTCGCAAAATAGGTGATTGACAGGACAACGTGATAAACGATGGCAGCTGACTCTCTTATTAGCAAAGTCAGTTCGGGTGCAATTGCTGGGATAGTTATTGCAGCAGTAGCCGCGGTCTTCAGCGCGGGCCTCGCCTTCCTCTTTTATCGGCGCTGGAAAGACGCTCTGGCAACTCATCAGGATCTCTATCGCGTTTATGCTCTTCAGCGACGTGGCCCCCCCGAGTCATCAACGGTGCCTCCAACTGGTTTTTCGTCCACCCTAGAGACGAGGAGTAATGCAAGCTTGTTGCGGAACGATAATTCTGCCCAGCCTTCCTCTGGGAGGACTCAGCAACCAGCTGACAGTCATACATCACAATATGACGGAGCTGTCCAAATATCTCCCGGCTCTCGAGACTCCCAAGGTATCATTGTCTCTGTGAGTTCACCAACCCAGTCCCCCGTGGACGAGGTATGTCAACCTCGATAGGTCAACCACCCAATAGAAATTGAATATTTTACTTCACACAGGTTTTTGGGCGGAGGCCACTCCCTGACGCACCCGGAGGGGGTCTATCACTAGCCGATGAACTTCCGAAACTTGCTGGTCCTCGACGTGGTCAGGATGTTATATCCGCTGATCACAGCTCCATTGCAGGTAGTGAGGCTCCCCCGAATTATACCCAGGCAATTAGAAACCGCTGAATGATGGGTGTTATTACACATCAATTCGTGGTTGTCCATTTTGTCATCGCCTTCATCAGCAAAGTCTGTGACGTCAGGACTGGTCAGGAATCGGTTACCATAGGTTAACGCTAGCTCTCGCTGATGCTTGGATTAATTTCCTGATACTACCATACATCACACTACGATTTTTGTTGGGTGTCGGATTACTTATTTTCACGTCGTCTTGTTTTGTATCTATTTTTGGCAACTTACTGACAAAGGCTGAGAGGAACTTGTTCGAATGATCACACCTAACTTTTCTGGGCGACCCCATACAGCCTTTCAAATTTCATCCTTCGCAGATACCCGTCACGAATGTTGGATGATTGGTCCCACTCACTCCTGCAAACGGATCCTATGAGGATCTACCGCGCCAAGAGGGATGCGGCGCATCGAGCTGTCACATCCAAGTACAACATCCTTGGATTCATATCTTCGGGAACGTATGGCAGGGTCTACAAGGCACAAAGTGTTGAGTCCGAGAGCGTTATGTTTGCAATCAAAAAATTCAAGCCAGATAAAGAAGGGGACGTCGTAACATATACTGGCATCAGTCAGAGTGCAATTCGAGAGATTGCGGTAAGTTCCCCAGTGCTTTGTTCATAACAACCGCATGCGACATTAGCGATGGGCAGCTCAACAGAGAGATATCTCATGAAAACGTCGTTGCCCTCAAGGAGGTCATTTTGGAAGACAAATCAATCTATATGGTATTCGATTATGCTGAGCATGATTTTCTGGTATGTTCCATCTATCATTGGGCAGCACGCTAAGCTTGAGATGATGATCTGCCTTATTCACAGCAAGTCATTCACCACTACTCGCAAACTCTCCGCATCCAGATCCAATCTCAAGTTCTCAAGTCCTTGATTTACCAGCTCTTGAACGGGCTCGTCTACCTACATTCCACGCATATTTTGCACAGGGACCTAAAGCCTGCTAATATACTCATTACCGCTTCCGGAATCGTCAAGATTGGGGATCTCGGCCTTGCTCGCCTGGTACACAAGCCATTGCAACCTCTTTTTGCGGGCGACAAGGTTGTTGTCACGATATGGTACCGTGCTCCCGAGCTGCTCATGGGTGCAAGGCATTATAACAAAGCCATTGACTGCTGGGCGGTCGGCTGCGTTTTTGCAGAACTTGCCAGTTTACGGCCGATATTCAAGGGAGAAGAGGCGAAATTAGACTCGAAGAAGAATGTACCATTTCAAAGGGATCAGCTTCTTAAAATCTTCGAGGTTCTTGGCACACCCAACGGTAAAGAAAACACTTGTGTCCGAGGGAAATCTTGACTTTAATCCATCGTATCTCACAGAGAAGGACTGGCCTGGGGTTAGCGATATGCCCGAATACCAGAATATGAAGCGACTTGATCCGTATGTGGGTGAACAAGCGGTTGGGTAACCCGTACTGATCACCCCAAAGATATCAAAACCGCCTTTTAGAGTGGTGCCAGTCACGTATCCGATCGCAGCAAGGGCACGATTTACTCCGGCAACTTTTCGCGTATGATCCCGACAAACGATTGACTGCAAAAGAGGCTTTGGGTCACAGGTGGTTCCAGGAAGAACCTCGGCCCACATGGAAGTTAGTCCCATCCTTTTCTCCCATTGAACTGTACTTATACCTCCTCCAGTGTCTTTCAATTCGTGTCAGCCCACCAAATTCCACCTCAACGACGGATCACTCAAGATGAGGCACCTTCGATGATGGGTGTCCCTGCGCCGACTCAATCTCATACACAACCGCAGGGTCCGACTGCTCACGGACATGGGCAACATCTATCGCAGCAATCCAAGTCGGGTAGCACAACTAGCTTTGCGAGCGTTAGTGCTGGGGCTGGAGCTATTCAAGGGTACACCACGATTCAAGGCGGATCTTCTAGGAAAAAAGCAAGGCTTGGATGAGGTTCATGCAGTTGGTTCGGATTGATTTTGGCATAATGATATTTCTTTGTTTTTTGCTCACGGTAAGATCGCATGTACTTCGGTCTAACACTCGGACTCCGGAGCCTGTATTCTAAGTTGACTGTGTTCGCGCTCTGTCTGTAACATACGCAGTTGTAGGTAATCTTGCTTACTACATTTGATCCTGTGCTTGTTCGCGTGACCTTGACTTTGTGCTGCGATGGCTTCAGCCAACTCGCAGAAAAATGGGTTCTGGTCACCCACACTTCTTTGCTATTTCGTGGCGGGAGGTATCGCAGGCGCTACATCTCGGACTATCGTAAGTCCACTAGAAAGGCTTAAAATTATACAGTGAGTGAATGTCGCTATGGGATGTTATTGACAATGAACCAAAATTCTAGGCAAGTGCAACCTCGTGGTTCTGGTGGACAATACAAGGGAGTCTGGCGCAGTCTTGTGAGGATATGGCAGGAAGAAGGTTTTGCAGGCTTTATGCGAGGAAATGGGGTCAACTGTCTGCGGATAGTGCCTTACAGTGCCGTGCAATTCACGACTTACGAGCAATTAAAAAAGGCTAGTGAACAAGGACCTTGAGATCTTTTGTTCCACAACTAAAACCACAGACAGCTTTTTACTCGCCATGGGACCAAGGAACTTGATACCCCGACACGGTTGATAAGTGGTGCATTGGCTGGCATTACCTCAGTCTGTGCGAAATGCTCTGGTCCCCATGTGTTTACTCTGACATATGGTTTCAGGCTCTACATACCCTTTGGACCTTGTGCGTTCCCGTTTATCTATCGCCACGGCCAGTATATCATTAGCGACATCGGCCAACTATGCGACATCCTCTACCTCTGGTACACCGGGCCTCGTTCCTCGGGCCCGCTACTCAAAGGCTGATTTATCGGTACTTGGGATGACTCTCAAAGTCTTGCGTGAGGAAGGCGGTGTCCGTGGTTTGTATCGTGGGGTTATCGCAACGGCAGTGGGGGTCGCTCCATATGTTGGGATCAATTTTGCAGCGTATGAGGCCCTCCGTGGTGTCATTACACCACCAGGTCAGACTACCATTTCGAGGAAACTGCTCTGTGGTGCTCTAGCCGGTACGGGAGTTCATTTGCACAGGTTTTTGGTCAATGCTTATCCCCTACAGGCTCTGTTTCGCAAACGCTGACATTTCCCTTTGACGTCCTAAGAAGAAAGCTGCAAGTTGTGGGCATGCGGGATGGAGGAATGGGATATCGCTACAACGGAGCATTGGACGCGTTGTTGTCGATTATCCGCACGGAAGGCGTGCGTGGGCTATATCGTGGCATTTGGCCTAATTTACGTGAGTCTATCACGAGGCTTGACATTGACACATTAATTACGCATTATTGACGGCCGGATCACAGTGAAGGTTGCGCCCAGTATATCAACGTCCTTCTTCACCTATGAACTGGTGAAAGATTTTCTTATCGGACCACCATAATATAGAGTCACCATTCCTAGGAAGTTGTGTAGATTAGTTATACATGGGACTTGGAATATACATAAGTAATAAATAAATAATAAAGTTATTATTTGGTAAGGTTTGACGTTATGTACAACGTTGTCAATATTGCTCTCTCTCCAGGTCGTCTCACACGACGGGCCGCGTGTTCGTTCTTTTATTCTCTCTCGTGCTAGCCGCATTGGTGGGCATTCGCAGGAGCGGTTGATGGTCTTGACTGATCATCAAGTATCGCCTTGATATACAGTGCATTTTTCTCTCAGGCTTTGTATGGTGAGTTGCTACCGTTCTTCTCCAGTTAGTGACCGGTCCTACGTGTTTGTAGTCTTGCTGTCACTTGCACTGCACTTTCCTTTGATGGGATTCGTACTGACGGCTTTAACACTCCTTTCCACAATCATCTCATTTAGGTGATCCTCGAATTCATATCTTACTTCAAGGGCCCGATCTGCCTCGCTGCTCTCCACGCCTGAAAACCCCCCAGGAATATCTCATGGTCCAGAACAAGCAATCATTATCCACGTTTCCGGCCTCGCTTTCGTCCTCATTTTCTTCGCCCCCTGCTTCGTCCATGGTGCCACCTGCAACACCCCCACCTCATTCAGGCATTCCAGTTGCCGATCAACTCCCTTCACCCCCTCCCACCACGTTCAAGAATATCTTTGGTATCCCTCCTTCCGACCGTCCTCATTCTTCCTCTTCCGCGCTTTCAATGGGTCAAGTTGTCAGCCGGCCTCAGGTCGCTACCTCATTTTCTCCGTCATCAGCTCCCTCTTCCCTTGGTGTTTCAGCGTCGAATGCCGGAAACCGGATTAAACGCGCTTTTGGCGGCCGTCGGAAAAAGTCAGACACCGTAACGCCATCGTCCGCAAGACTTGATAATGGGAACGAGTCTCAAGTTGACGAATTCTTGCCGGGTTCTGCAACACGTCAGTTGGGACCAAAGCAACTTACCCTTCAGCTTGCCCAACAAGTCTTCAATAAAAAGTCCGCACCTGCATCCCCTGCGCTGAGCGGTCTCAGTCTGCCACCTCCCCCTCCGCCACCTAAGCACGCACAACAACCGAACCCCTCATTATCATCCCATCTCCCACCCATCAATACCAACATCAATAAACGCATATCCGTCATAACAACATCTAGCCCTATTGCGCCTGCACTAGATTACATGAGGAAGAGCGATGAACATACGGAGCAGGTCGGATCGAGGGAAAACGAAAGGAAGGATCTCGAGCGGTCGGAAACCAAGGATGTCCGCAGGCAAAGCGACTCCACCTTGAGTCTCCATACCATCCGCCCTGCTTTAGGGAGCAGGACACCCCGACCCGTTTCGCTCGCAGAGTCACTACACTCCACACATACCATTGTGCCCTTAAATAAGCGCCTAAGTACGCTCATCACAGATGCGGAGTACGTCATGGCCGAGGAAGAGAACAGGACAAGGAATGACGAAAGGGGGCGAGCGTTCAGTCGTGCTCCATCATTGCGACTGAGGGATAGGCGTTCTCAATCTCTCACTCTTGGTCCTCCCCTTGCGTTAATGGTTTCTGGCCCTACCTCTGCGAATGCAGCGATGAGTTTGGAAACGATAACAGTGACTCTTCCTAGATCGACTTCGGAAGGACGCGAGCGGGAACGGCTTGCCACTAGGGAGATGGCCACGACAACATCTGCTTCGTTGCCTACGCATACAACCGGGAACACTGGATTGCGACATGCTAACGCCGTCTCCTTCTTAAACCAAGCGTCCAATCCAGCAGTCTCGCGGATAGAACGAACATTACCTGACCTTCCCGATACTCCACAACGAGCGCCGTCGCCACAAGCTCATTCTCCTCATCCTTCGTTCCGTCAGACGGCTATCAGCATGACATCAGGCTTTGCCCCAGCTGCTGGACTTGCGCGACGTGCTGTGGAAAGAATGGGTCGTGTTTGGGGTTCAAAAAGCTCATTCTCTAGCCCTCTTGCGTCGCCCCTTGGTGAGTCGTCGTTCAATGGCCGTACCGGACCACCATCTCGTGCAAGCTCAAGTCACTCGGAGCTGGCCCACTATGGACACGGCAAGAAGATTCTTCACAATCCACAGACACCATCTATTGATTCCACTAATTCATCTCTATCCGATCACGAGGGACCGTGGCTCGGCAAATGCCTCCGGGGTCCTGTTCGTGTATTAGCCTCAGGAGTGGTTGTCGGTGGTTTAGTCTTTGGAAGGGATCCCAACGCTTGTGTCGAAGAGACTGCTGTTGACTCTTTTCTGAACGCTGTCCGCAAGAACGTGGCGCCTGACGGTGGGGAACAATCTAATGATGTCCAATGGAGCCGGCCTTCAGCACCATTAGAGAGCCGCCATATTCCTGCATTGGTGGTCAGGTGTGTACAGCACATCTTTGAATGGGGTGTCCAGGAACAGGGACTTTTCCGGCAAGTATTGTGAACACATGTTTCTATATCATCAATGCTTATTGCTCGCTTTATAGTGTCAGTGGTCGTTCATCTCATGTAGCCAAGCTACGTTCTGAGTTCGATACTGGTCGGTGTCGGTGATTCACAGTTTGGATTGAAGATTGATTAGCCTAAACACAGGGGCCGATTTTGACATTGTACAATGTAACCCTGGCGACTTGGACCCTCACGCGGTCGCTTCTGTATTTAAGGCCTACTTACGAGAATGTGAGTGACTTAGTTCCCTTTTGATGTCACCTGTGATTGACATTTTCACCGGAGTGCCGGAGCCCATACTGACAAACCAATTGATGCCCTACTTTGACGCTGCCTTGGCCTCGGAACGGCTGACCAATAACATTCAAGATCCACCTCCGTCACAAAGTCTCCATCAACTTCGAAAACCCCCGTCACTCTCAACACTCGGTATGCCAAAAATTGCCGACGCCCATCCACCATCCGAATCGCTACGCGCAACTTTCTCGTCTCTCGTCTCTCGCCTGCCACAGGAGAACCGAGACTTACTCTTGACGGTGACGGAGGTGATCAATCACACTGCTAGCAGAAGCTCGGAGACGAAGATGCCCCTCAGTAACTTGTTGCTCGTGTTGCGTCCTAGTTTGAAGATGAATCCGTCGCTATTACAAGCGCTATGTGAAAGTCAGGGTATTTGGAGTGGTGTTCATCCATGCAAAGAACCCCCAGACCTGGACGTGATTGCAGGAGAAACTCCCACTACCCAATCTTCTGCTGGCTTTTCAGAATCGGGTGCTCCAGAGACCAGAGATGGCGTCGAGATACCTTCGCCTCTGCGTTTAGCAAGCGATAACAAGCGCTTTGTTCGTCCTCTTCCCAGCCTTCCGCCACCCGATGATTCGACATCTTCGTCGCCCTCCGAGCCTTCGGGACCACCTGCTAAAGACCATAGCGGGATTTCTCCCGTTGCACTAGACGCCGAGACATCGTCGTCATCGTTCTCTGCGACGGACGATAGTTCGTCAATCTCCCATTTATCGCAAAGTGGTCGCCCAGTCACCCCCACGTCTTTAAATTTCAAGTTAATCAACCCACACTCTCCACCTTCTCTGTCATGTTCAACGGATTCCTTGTCCGTCACCTCCTCATCTGACTCACCTATGCAGTTGGTCAAACCACTGACACTCGTTGATGAGTGTAGCGAACAACACTCTCCCCATTCTCCTCATATCGCCGAATCTATACCTCTGCCTATTCCTTGTTTGCGGCCTGGTCAAACTATCTCGGAACCTCGGTTTCAATTTCCCGGACCACGGGACAGTGTCGCCCGAAATCCACTCACACATCGTAAATCCACCCCTTCCGTTTCTTTTTCTTCTTCCATCTCGGCAGAGGCCCTGGCTTCTCGGGCCAGACGACTGAAGAAGCCTTCATTACACCTGCTATTTTCCAAACACTCTCCATCTCCGCCGGGTCCCCTTGTGACATTACAGGATGGTCCCTTGCGAACGTCTTCTTCGTCGGACTCCTCACCAGAGTCCATGGTTACAGCTCCGCAGTCGTCCCGATTCAGCTACCCGCCAGTATTGAATACGGCGATCGACGAGTCTTCAATCTCGCTTGCATTGGGTATTGAAGATGACAGAGATAATCGCACTACTTCCGTCAAACATGCCGCTAAGAATGGCACGACTGATTCACAAGGACCCACAGGGCCTACTGCACTTCTTCGCCGTAGTCTCCCAAGGGAAAACAGTAAAGATGCCCAAATCCGCCATTTGGACATCAATCTCCAGGAAGACGAAGCGTTTGGGGAGTATAACTGGACACAGAGCGTATTGATGGCGGCTGGGGAACCAACATGGTGACAGTGCTTACTTTCCGTTGGACTTTGCATGATGATTCACTTCGTCTCCTTCGGACTTTGGATCTGCAGGGCGGGTCTTTACATACATAATTCTCGTAAATTTTCGTAGTTTTAATTGGTTTCACTTCGACTTTACAGCCTATCCTGAGACCATTCAAATGCATACCCCGTTTTCTTCTGACCCCTTCCATTATCTGACTGTATCGCGCATATCTATATGCTTCTCTCCATTTCTGAGGTGCAGATTTAGATACAGGCTACCTGATGTTAGATAAGGTCTAGCTCAGATAAGAAACCCGCCTTGATCACCGCCAGCACACCTTTCTGCTCTCATGTCTTCTGGCTCGGTTAAAGCGATACAGGATAAGCTCTTTAGAGGCGGCGACGATTCCAGTGGCCCAGCATCACCGGGCGACTCAGACCCCCGCGACTCCCACCGTCTCACTATTCAGATTCCAAAATCAGTATTAAAATCAGAGCCCGCTCCAAAGCTCTCCAAGTCGAGCCCACGCGCCTCCAGCGGATCGGCGGATGGCAGTACTATCCAAAAGAGCTACCGCCAGCGTTTAAGTGAGAAGCTGGGGGCCAACTACCAGGGCGTGGAGAGGTACCGACTTCAGCAGGATGATGCTCGAACTCGCCATTGGAAACGATGGGGCCCATACCTCAGCGATCGGCAGTGGGTAAGCACACCCAGCAGGGTTTCCACGCTTGATGCTCACTCCAGTCGTTCCAGGCAACGGTTCGAGAGGACTATTCGGAAAACGGTGACGCTTGGAGCCATTTCCCCCACGAACACGCGCGATCGCGTGCTTATCGATGGGGCGAAGATGGCATTGGCGGTATCTCGGATAACCATCAACGACTTTGCTTTTCGCTCTCATTGTGGAATGGCAAGGATCATATATTAAAGGAACGTCTTTTTGGTGTTACAGGTCATGAAGGGAACCACGGGGAAGACGTCAAGGAGCTCTACTATTACCTAGACTCGACGCCTTCTCACTCATACATGAAGTTTTTATACAAGTACCCCCAATGCAAGTATCCCTACGAAGAGCTCGTGACCGAGAACGTCCATCGAGATCGAGATGTGGCAGAGTACGAAATCCTAGACTCTGACGTCTTTGAAGACGACAGATATTGGGATGTCTTTATGGAGGTCCGTGTCTTTTACTCCCGTGGCCGTTTGTCTCAACCCGTACATCGCAGCACGCAAAGGATGAGGATGATCCGAATAGCCTCTATGTGCGGATCACCGGCTATAACCGTGGTCCAGAACCTGCGACACTTCATATCATACCGCAGTTGTGGTTCCGCAACACATGGTCTTGGCCTGCTGCCAAGCCCGCGATGCCGTCGCTCGCTGGCTCCGTCACGGATAATGATATTCAATATATCCGGATAAGACACCCAACTATGGAGAAATATTATATGTACTGCTTACCGTCTCCCCCGCCCGTCGACGCGAATGGTGTATTTGTCACGGACGAGGATGTCGTGATCCAACCCGAACTCATCTTTACGGAGAATGACACCAACTTCCAACGTCTTTACGGAGGAGAAAACGCATCTCCATACGTCAAGGATGCTTTTCATGACCATATCATTCCGTCGCACCGACCTGTCTCCGAGCCGAACGGTCCGATCTCCGCAAAAGAGCATCAATCCATCCCACCATCTACCTCACAGCAGCCCCCCTTTGTCAACCCGGACAAACGAGGAACGAAGTCTGCAGCGCATTATACCTTCGAGAATGTGCCGGGTAACGGTGGATGTGCCGTTGTACGCATACGATTGACTTCGCAGTCTGTGTCCAAGCTCCCCAACTTGGAAGACGAAGACGCCTTTGATGCAGTGATAGAAGAACGTCGCGAAGAGGCAGATGAATTCTACAATTCACTTGTATTTGGCCCAATGAGTGACGATCTCAAGCAAATAATGAGACAGGCTCTGGGAGGCATGTTGTGGACGAAACAGTACTACCACTTCATACAAAAGGAATGGATTGACGGCGACCCCGCGCAACCTCCACCACCCCCGGGACGTAAAAACATTCGCAATAAAGTACGTCTTCGAGATCGGTTACCAGTCCCCATTTAACCGCTAGCTAGCATTGGCCTCACATGCACATCGATGATATTCTTTCCATGCCTGACAAGTGCGTACTTTTATGGCATTTATCTGATCACCTTGATAACTGAACTTTCATAGGTGGGAATATCCATTCTTCGCCGCTTGGGATACCGCTTTCCACTGCATACCCCTCGCCGTCGTCGATCCTACTTTCGCCAAAAAGCAATTAGATTTGCTAACGAGGGAATGGTACATGAAGCCGGATGGGCAGATTCCCGCTTACGAATGGAATTTCTCGGATGTAAATCCACCTGTGCATGCTTGGTGAGTATGATTTGCGCCGAATTTGTTCAGACCATCGATTGATGGCTCTTAGGGCGACATTTAGAGTCTTCAAGATAGAGCGTAAGCTCACAGGACGAGAAGATTTACCATTCTTGGAGAGGGTTTTCCAGAAACTATTACTCAACTTTACATGGTACGTAGTATGCGATTATGGGGGTTGTGGCTGATTACGACTATCTACGCAGGTGGGTTAATAGGAAGGACTCCGGGGGACACAATGTCTTCGAAGGAGGTTTCCTTGGGCTGGATAACATTGGCGTTTTTAATCGTTCCGAGCCACTACCGACAGGGGGGAATTTACGCCAGGCGGATGGCACAGCGTGGATGGCATTTTATTGTTTGAATATGTAAGCGTTTGACAATGCTTCCTTGCAAAGTTTCCTTGATAGTTTACAGGTTGAATATGGCACTCGAGCTGGCCAAGCACAACGCAGTATATGAGGACATCGCCTCCAAATTCTTTGAGGTACTGTGCATTGATTGTGGACGTTCCAAATCCCTGAGCAGTTTCAGCACTTTATCTTTATCGCTGATGCCATGACGTACATGTCAGGAGAAGACGAGCTGAGCCTGTGGAACGAGGAAGACGGAATGTATTATGATGTCATTCAGTTTGGACCCGGCGACGCGATCCAGCTGCCTGTGCGCAGCCTTGTTGGCCTCATTCCCCTTTACGCAACCCTTGTTCTCGAGCCTGCCATCCTCAACCGATTTCCGGGTTTCAGGAAGCGTGTGGAGTGGTTCATCGATCACAGACCTGAGGTCTCGGCTCGGAATATGGCCAATATGAAAGGTAGTATAGTAGCCCTTCTCTTACCCTCAGTTTTCTCAGTACTTTATAGTCAGAGGAAAGGGCGAACGACGCTTGCTTGCGCTTGCCAGCAAAGAGAGGCTCGTCCGCATCCTAGAGAAGATGCTGGATGAAAATGAATTCCTGAGCGAATACGGCATTCGATCGTACGTCGGGCTGTTCGTGTCTTGTGCCATATCTTATGCAACGTCATCTAGTTTGTCAAAGTTGCACAAGGACAAACCTTGGGGGATGAATGTCCATGGAGAGCGGCATGAGGTCAGGTATTGGCCTGGTGATTCTCACTCCGGGATGTTCGGTGGGAACTCTAACTGGCGCGGACCCATCTGTGAGGCCCAATCACATTCCAGGTGCCAAAACTCACCATCTACCTAGGGCTCGCTGTCAATTTCTTGCTTATCGAAAGTCTGCAAAGGTTTTATCAGTATTATGGCGATGACCTTCAAGTCGAGTGTCCCACTGGCAGCGGTGAATACATGAACCTCGCCGAAGTCGCGGAAGAAATCCAACACCGCATCATCCACATCTTTGGGCGCGATATCGAGGGACGAAGAGCCACTAATGGTGGCAATCCAACGTTGGACAATGATCCCAATTTCCGTGATTATGTCTGGTTTTACGAAGTGAGGATTGTTTTCTTGATTCTCAGCCACTGATACGACCCATCGTTCTAGTTCTTCCACGCAGATAGTGGTCGGGGGCTCGGTGCATCGCACCAGACAGGATGGTGAGGATACATAAGGGTAGAGAAATTGCGCATGTTGACCTTGTTCATGCCAGGTCGGGCCTGGTTGCCTATCATATCATGCAGAGCGGCATGACATACCGCTTACCTAGAACGCCTCGAAGTAGGTTTCCTCTAACGATGATGTTTATCCATTTTAACCGTTCCTGTCAAAGCACCCCGGAGCGTGGTTCACCATTACTTTGATGTAAGTGTCTCAGTTTGTGCTGCAGCCCAGCGTATTGAATTCACGCTATGACAGGAAACTATTGATGGACACTCAGAGTATGGAGATGATGCTCGTTCCTTGCATAGCGCCATGAGTGTCATGGACTTGCATAGTACCCTAGGCGACCTGTCGCCTGATGCATTGTAGAGTCACAACTAGACGAAACCGTTAACAGTCATAGAGTCATTCCTCAAACAGTTGTTCTTTGGTAGCCAATAAACATGTAGTCCCTGGACCTGGATGGTCCAGGTCTCAAATCGAGAAATGTGATACGACAGGATCTGACTAAAATAGGAAATGCCGTGTTTACCGAATAATTCTTAGTCAGCTTCTGGACTCTCACAGTAGCGTGAGTCTGAGGGATTACCAAAAAAGGGAAACAACATTAAATATTTCAAATCATTACTTCGGACATAGGCCTCGATACTAAGTATTAAGTGACGATAGCTTCTATCACTACCTTGCGAATACGCTTTAAAGGTGTAAACTATCACTCGTTTAGTAAAAGTGCGAATACATAAATGCCTTCCGTCTATTCCTTAACGGTGCCATCCGCGAATGGCCAATCATTGTAGCCATGTGGTGTCAAGTTTCCGGGTAGATAGAACGTCGACCGGTCTGCTCGCGTCAGAGGCAAGTTCTTCTGTAGCCGCACTGGAAGATCAGGCTAGTAATCAAATCAGTGGATCAGCAGAGCACCAGCAGAAGGGAAGCAAACAACACTCACGTTTGGTATGTACAGCCGCCCAAAGGCGATGAGCCCTCCCTTGTCCTCCGCAGTGCGTAATGCTGTCTCGCGGGTATACCCACCGGCGGATATGAATGCTCTCTCCTGCCCACCTTTACCATTCTGCCATATCTCTCGCAAAAAGTCACTACTCTCGTCTGCATCCGGAACTACAGCCGAACCCCCGTCCAGGCGAGACTCGATTACGTGGAGATATGCCAGCTTGGGATGCTTGTCGCGAAGCGCTGAAGCGAGGTACGCGAACGTTGGCCGCGGGTCTGACATCCCCATGTCTATACATCCATGCACCATGAATTTCGACGAGCCGTGCAGATTCAACCGACAGATCTCACCTTGAAAAGGGTTCCAGGGGCTGACACGAATACCGACCCGGTCCGGGCCGACAGCATCCACGACAGCGTCAACGACCTCCCTCGCAAATCGCGTCCGGCCTTCTTCGTTTCCACCCCATCTGTCCGTGCGCGTGTTAGACATTGTTTGAAGGAACTGGTCCACGAGGTAGCCGTTTGCGCCGTGTATCTCTACTCCGTCGAATCCGGCAGCGTGCACGGCGTTGCTTGCTGCTCTTGCATACGCGGCGATGTACTCTTGAATCTCGGCCTCGGTCAACGCCCGGGGTGCCTTTGGCTTGCCGGTCAATGCGATAGGAGATACAGAGACGTATGGTGAAGGCGGATCTTGTGTCTCGAGGACACCTGGGTCGGCAGTACGGCCCAGTGCCCAAAGCTGGAGAAAGATGTACGATCCCTTGGCATGGACGGCGTCCGTGACCTACACGCGTCATAAGACGGGTTTCGAATGGGTAAACAAAAGGTGCGTACCTTTTTCCAGCCTTTGATCTGAGCGTCAGTGTAGATGCCTGGGACGTGTTCATATCCTCCTGCATCATGCGAGATTACAGTCCCTTCTGCGATGAGTAAGCTCCCCGGCGTGGAGGCGCGTTGAGAATAGTAGGATGCCTGTTGGGGCCCGGGGACGTGGGAGGCGTACGCTCGGACACGTGTTAATGGGGCAAGGACCACGCGGTGCCGGAGGGTAAGGCGCCCGACCTTGATGGACTTGAAAAGTGCGGGAGTCTGCTGTGTAACGCCCATGCAGTGCCAAGTATGTACTAATGAAGTAGGGAAAGGTGGTGTGTGTTCCGCGACAATGAGTTACTAGACTCTGGCACATGCAGGCCCATTTTATAGTCTAGAAGTTCTGCGTGGTCAGCAGCTGGGCCTTGTAAGTACTTACCGCAGTGTTGAACAAGCGTCGGTGGTTTGTAAAGGTGTTCGTTAATCTTCCTGCCGGAGAATTGGTCAGCCATTGGTCATCTCGAGTGATCTTGAACATCTTCGCAATATTGGTCGATGTCCTCGTAAGACGAGTACGAGTCAACCGTCTTCTGGTCTCGAACCTCCAGTTTGGCGATACTTACTGGTTTACTGATCAGTGAAATCTTTCGAGGATAAGATTGGAGTCCTCGAAGCCTACTATTACCCTTTTCGGTAATACACTAACTACAATACATCAGTTTGGGCGATATTTTAACATTAGTTTCATATACTGGTACCGTCTGCGAGCTTGAACCAACGAAAATGGACCAACACTGTGGTCTTGATCCTGTCACCGTTGAACCCGGTTTGTCACCTCACCTGACGGGGTGTATGTCATATGCCGAAGCGGTGTTTTAAAATCACCGCTTGCGGATATCTCAATGGTTTTGTCCTACTAGATGAGTGCCGCGCGATGCCGGCAGAAACCTTGTTTACCTCACAAACTTGAAGCTAAAACATGATTTAGTGTGAATGAACAGTGGTGAAAAAAATGGAAGGAGGGATGAAGAAGTTGATATACCTCCTGCAGTGGTAAACGAACAGTCCATTTCATGAAATAGCATTTTCGCTCAAAGACGATATCCTCCTTACACAATCATCCAAACACTCTACACACGAAGCACCAATGTTCTTATCTCCTGCAATCGAACAATTTTTGTCTGCGGGATGCCACCTGACAGGAGCTGAGGTCCAGGGCGCATGGATGCTTCTGAAGGAAATAATTTGGAGTGGTACAGTTCCAACGTGCTCGGATACATCAAGCGTTTTTGAGCGGCTCGGTCGACAATTAGGTGTTTGTAAGCGTGCCCTCTCTGACGGTGTACTGTATATCATACTCTTACCAGCCTTGTTCCCTCCGCATTGCATGATCGCAATCCCGCACCCTCGTCCTCGCCATCGCCCGCCCAAGTTACTGTCGCCCTCGTCCTGGCCCTTCAATGCATGTACTGGCGCTCGCGTGCCGTCGCCATCGCCATCGCCAGACCTCACCCTCGTCATCGTCGGGGTGATTGCGCAAGCGTGATGTGGGCTGGTCCGGGCGAATGGACAATGTGTGGGTGAGTGGAGGGGAGACCCAAGCGAGTGGATCCCAGCATTGTCCTACGGCGCAGCAGGGA
>JBBPSB010000066.1:0-67486 GCA_038093375.1 Xerocomus brunneocitrinus | reverse complement strand
GATTCGGGATATGACTGAGATGTGCCTTGTGACTAGGATCCGTACATCGGTATCCGTGGTCTTCGTGTCATAGGGTTCGGGATTGGACGTCATGTCCGTGGAATGAATAAAGTACCTGGCACAGCTATGGAATGAAAGGAAGGCTGTGTCGGTGGATGCTCGTAGCGATGTCATGTGCTGTGTCATGCATCATGACTCGTGTCGTGGTCAATGTGACTCATAGGCTGTGTCATGCCATCGAGGCTATGCACGTGTGTCGTCGTGAATGGTTGTGACTCGAGATACGATGCTGTTGCTAGTCATCGAGAGTCTAATGGATGTGACTCATCATAGAGTCCTTGTGACGTCATAGTGTCATGCCTCCAGGTCATGCACGAGTCTTGACTTGACTTCAGTAGTCCTTGTGACTAGAGTCATCCGTAATGGAAAGGAAAGGTTTCCAAGATAAGATTAGATGTGACAACGTCGTCATCATCTATCGCTAGATAAAGTGAAAGGGAAAAGATAAGATGATAGATAGGGGCGATGAGAGTACCGTTTGTAACAAAAGCTATATATGAGATTATCATTTCATCTAAATTTCCCTGATGCTACCAACTGCGGCGACGAGCGGCACCAACGAACTTTAAATGGACAAAAGGCCATAATGGCGACCTTGGCAACGAACAAGCTGATGCACTAGCCAAGCTAGGAGCGCAAAAAGAAAACCCTGATGAAATCGACTTAGCAGTACCGGAAAACTTCACCCTCCCAGGCATAAAGGTATTAACGCTCACCCAAAAAACGGCATATGAAGCCATCCACACACGATCAGAAAAACCCTACACTAGGCAAACCTTAATAAACCTTGATGTCACCAGATACGCTATCAAAGACCTCACCGGTCACCTCGAAACGGACGCCTCAATATGGAACCACCTCCGACACCAGGATATCCGTAGACCAATACAGAACTTCCTCTATAAAGCCATGTCTGGCTCCTTACGAATCGGTGACTTCTGGTCGAAAATCCCCACCTACGAACAACGCGCCACTTGTGCTCACTGTCAAGACATCCCAGAATCCTTTGAACACATAATGACTGAGTGTACTCACCCTACTACCCGAACAATATGGAACCTGGTTCAGCAAAAATGGCCCGATGGCGAAGAACTCTGGCAACCCATCCACCACGGCCACATCCTGGGCTGTGGGAACATCCAACATGAAACTGACCAAGACGACAACACCGCTGCAAAAAAGAAAGGAATAACAAGATTGAAACGAATCCTAATCTCAGAATCTGCCTACCTCATATGGACGCTACGATGCGAACGCGTCATAGGAGGCCACACCCACTCCAAATCGGCAACAGCCACAAAATGGTTAAATGCCATCATGACGTGACTGAACATAGACAGACGACTAGCGTTATCAAACAGGAAACACAACAGCAAAAACAAAGTCAAACATACCTGGACACCAATACTCGACAAACCAGAAGCCCTCCCCGAAAACTGGGCCACCAACTTAGAGGTTTTAGTGGGTATTACCCTGTCCAGGCCCCCTGCTGTACCGGGGACACCGGACAGGTCATGGAGCCCCACACCCCCTACGGAAGTAGGGCGTGCGTAAGAGCATTTTTCCTCGGACCGACTAGCCCTGGCTAGTCGCCTTAGTGTATTATGTAGGGCTAGCTTTGTCAGTCGCTACATAATAATTGCACTTGTCCAAAAAAAAAAATTATTATTATTTCATTCCTCGCCGCGACATTATACCTGTATCATTCATCCACAAATTAAAATCCTCCGATCTGCCACTGCTCGGTCGCCTGGTCGTTTCGTCATCCCAACTACACCCATCTCGAGCAAGAGCAAACGCACAGCGCTCACTCGAGCGGTACGCTGGGGTGATCAGCCACCCACCGGCGCAACACCGTCCAATCTTTGCACCGATGCACCGACCCCACGCCATTCGCCGTATGGTGCCACTGTCCGTCCACAAACTGTGGTATATCCACCTCGAGCGTCGTGTCGGCATGGCACACGAGTATCTGCCGGAGGTAGCGCAGGCAGTGCTGTATATGCTCAAACGCGTGCGTACGGTTCGTCAGAAAGCCGACGCGGATGACGTCGAGGCAGTGCAGCTGGTGGAAGAGTGAGACGAGGAAGGTGCGGTCGTACGGGCCGAGATGGACGAAGCCGTCCGAGGGGAAGAGCGTGCCCCACTCGTCGTCGTCGTAGAGCGAAAAGTGGTCCTCGCCGGTTTCGAGGTGTAGGCCGGCGAGGGGGAGCTCGATGGGCAGCTCTGAAGGGAAGTCGTCTCCTATGTAGGCTGTGACGGACATTAGCTGGAGCAGGAATTCGAGAGTGTGGACTCACTCCATTCGCGGGGAGGTGGCAAGAGATCTCTGACTGTGTGGATGGTATAGACGGTGAGCATGACATTGAGGACGGTCATAGCAGCGAGTGCGACGAGACAGACAACCAGTGCACTCGATGGTCTGCGGAAAGGACCTTTTGTCATGCTGAAGGTGGGGAGGTTTGCGTCGATGGGGGAGGCCAGATATACATGGCACGAGCCAACTAACCCTTTCCATAGATGCTCGTCGAGTTCGCGCGCCTTGAACTCAGCCGGCTACCGGCGACTCCATCAGTGAGAAGCCGAGTTAGCCCAAAGTTGGCAGTGCTCGCCCAGACTTTTGATCCCTATAAAGTACAGCGATAAGAGCTCGAAACACAATCCCGGTGAGTTGGCACCGTACCAACAATCTGATTGGTCAGGCCTTCACCGATATCAAACTTATAAACAGCCCACCAAAGCGCCGCTGCCCTGGGCATACTTTCGGTCTAGTCAGAGGTAATTCGGTCCCTCCTACAAGTGTCGTACGACGCCAGTGCTCACATCGCGAGTACACAGATGCACAGTGACGACTACGTTGCTCTGAGTCAGCGGTCAGACGACGCGCTCGAAAAAGATCATCTCCCCTCCGAGGACCACGATATCGAGGTACAGGCTCACGGAGGCACAACCTCCCCGCAATGGGTCACAACCGCAGTGAGCCTGCTCTTACTCATCAACGCCTGCTGCTCGCTTGTGACCATGCAGCAACTCCAGCTGGCCTCTCGAGTGCTAAAACAGTTCCTAAACTATGCCGACAACCGGGACCTCTCTAGGCCAGATCCATATGATGGACTTTGACAATATGCTACCTTGTTCCTTTTCCGGCAGGGCTCGCGACTCTCGCGCAAGTGTTGTATGCACTCAGTTTAGGCGGTAATACATGCTCGCTATAGCTCCCATGCGCAGCGTGTGCAGTAGGTCCATTTGGGCCTTGGTCGAAATATCAGATCCGTGTTCCGTGCGCTCGATGCAGACCAGGCCTCGATGTCGATCGGCTAACTTGCCAAGGACGACAGCGACCTGAGTGAGCTATTCCGACGCGACGGCCCGTTTCAAGCATGTTTGCACGCATACATAACCCAGAGGATGTGATTGCACTTGAACAACATCTCTGATATCTGTAAACTGCCATGCTCGTGTTGGCACCCTTTCTGCTCTCGCTGCTTGCTTTCATTTCGTCCGTCGCCGGTGGCGTCATTAATGGACGGGCAGGTGGGTCATTGTGGAATCTCGACTGCGACTCATCCTGACTTGATCCTTCTGACAGCGATACCGCAACCTACTCCATGTTAGTGATGGCATGCACATCCATAGGTCATCTTACATAAGAACATACCCACAGCTTCGTCAACCACGGGTGCGCTTTTCTATGGGAGGGTACATGAAAGACTTAGGTGGTGATGTTAGATAAGATCCGTCTATGCTGGCACATCAAGAGGTCAAACCAAGGAACTGTATTGTCATTGATCTTTATTTCATTTTTTGCCTGAACTCGATTGCTTGATGGTGTAACTATAGGCGAGTTCACGTTGTTGTACTTGTGATGTAAGCATTAGTCTGGTAACCAGCCCCAGTCTATGAGGTTGCCGCGTTGAGAGGCAAACCGTCGATAGACGTAGCAGTGCAGTGCAAAAGCACGTTTGCAACATCTAACCGGCGGTCAATCGATTACGCGTGCCCATCGTCCGTGTGACTAGGTCTGAGAGATCTCCTGAACTAGAAAATCAAGGGGATGTACCGGAAAACAGGACCGAGTTATGCATGGCATGGATAGGTGATGCAAATGGCCAGCGGCCACCAATTGAGAGAGGGGGAATGGGGTCTTGCCCTTCTTTTTTTTCTTTGACATACCACACTCCCACAATGTAATTGAACGACTTGATCTGTACGGGGGGTTTTGTAGTCAAAAGACATACTGCTTACCTTCACATTGGCAGAGTTTTTCGAATATCCAAATACCTAGTAGGACCAAGAAGCCTTCTTGTGCAAACGTTTGCCGTGGTGTGATAGCTACGTGGCGTAGAAAGGACTATGAAAGGCTGATTGGATTTCCACGATCCGTGCGTAGAAGGCGCAAGGAACGATGTGAGCAGTCTGCCTCCGCTTTGTTGATCACGACCGAGACGTTTATTGGCTTAGCATAGGCTGGGTTTTGACGGAAGATTTACCTGGTAGTCCAGAATCAAGAAAACAGTGAACGAAAACGGAAAGAAAAGTGGCACCAACAGACATTCGATCTTTGTCGACCGAATATACCACCATCTCCTGCATCGTACCCAACGTGTAGCTCGTCGTAATGCAACGTCGTGCATTAGGTTCACCAGTCCTGGCATGCCGTACAAGTTAGGTTCTATGAATGCCTTACGAAATCAAACCTAGTACATGCTACTGCCTTCCGGTCCTCTCTTCAAATGGGTCAAATTCAGGTAGTTCCATTCTCTATTTTCCCAGACAGAGACCCGGAGAGTCCCCTGAAACCTGGCTACCATTGTTTACGGACGCTCAGCGGCAATGTTCGTGAGCATGCAGTACGTTGCATTTCCCGAACGGTCCATCCGAAACACTAGCTTGTAACCTATAAGTATCAGGTTCGTTTGCCTCGATGAACCCAAGTTTCATACATCATTTGCTCTCTGTTCTCTGTTCTTCTTAGCATGACCGAAGTAGCCATCGTAATCTTTACAAAGCGTTGCCACATTGGCACTCGTAAGCACTTCACTTCATGTTACTTAATTCCGCGTACGAGCTAACAACCATTGCGATAATAGTCGCCGCAGCTGCTCTTGAGGGTATCGAGCAAGCTGGCGGACATGGAACGATCTTCGAGTACATCTGCTCATGTGTGCGCTGGTACCAACCCACTCACTGCTACACAGAATCGATATTCCACCTAGGGAACCTAATGATTGCCCTTACCCTCCCATCCTCCCCGATGATCTCAAGAAATACAACGCATTCTTATTTGGTATCCCCAGTTACTTTGGAAACTACCCTGCCAAGTGGAAGGTGAGATATGACACTTCCATAAGCTCATATCGTTGGTCGTACATGATGCTGAGACGATGCCCCATTTGTTGCAGGCTTTCTGGGACATAACCGCCCAGACGATCTTCAAAGAAACTGCTCTGGCGGGCAAGTTTGCTGGCATTTTCGTCTCCACTAGTTATCTAGGCGGTGGTCAAGAAATCACGATCATGAACTCGCTTTCTTGCCTTGTCCACCATGGGATCATCTTTGTCCCTCTTGGCTACCGCAATGTAGCGGAAGAATTAAATAACCTAAAGGAGGTCCACGGTGGTAAGTAGCATTGAACTTTTTGTGCCGTATTTCTGATAGGCTTCATGGTTATTTAGGATCACCTTGGGGCGCGGGCACACTCGCAGGTGACAATAATGAGCGCCTGGTAACCGAACTCGAGCGCACGATCGCTAGGAAACAGGGTATCGAGTTCTGGAAAATCATCTCCAAATACAATTTCCAATGATGCATCGATGAACGTTGGTGTAATGGTTTCGGAAACACAGCCGTTGCTCTGATTGTCACGTGACTAGTACTACATTTTCGTGGCGCGCGCCCTTGTATGCCAAGGTAACGCTGTTGGGCGAGGCGAGGCGAGTGTCCCCGCCAGTATGCGACGACCAGCATTAGCACCACGTCTCCACCACACGGCGTTCTCAGCCTCGGCGAAACTGTACAGGATAACCTGAGCAGAGGCATGCGTGATCAGCTGTGCGCCTCTGCGACGATGATGGCAAAGACGATGAAAACCAGCGCCCCGAGTATGAAACCGATCGCCGTGATAGAATAGCGCGCCACTGAAAACTGCCCGCGGACGAGCGCAGACTGCGTGCTAAAAAAGCGCACGACGCCTAGCGCGAAAAGTCAGCGCGTCCGATACATACATCGCAAGGTGGAATGCGCACCGAACACGAGAATGAGGAGCCCACAGAGAATGATCGTCGCCCCGAGAGGCTTTGCGAACGTCGTCAGATCGACCTTGCTTTGTTGACTCGCCACGCTGGTCGTCCTCAACATGAGCAGCTGGACCACCGCTGAAATCACCGTCAGGAGTCAGCGTACGAGTGCACGGGGACACGCACCGACGCCCGCGCCGGCACACGCGAGGCTGGTCCGCACGTAGGCGAGGTAGGTGCGCTCGGATGCGAGATGGTCGCGGGCGACGTTGCCCTTGTTCTCGAGCACAAGATTGAGCTTCAACGGCGCGGTCACGTCTCTTATGAACACGCCAATATCGCGTTTGGATTCCAGCTTCCTAGATCCATGTAGGCCTACGGGAAGACAAGGGGGTGTTGTTGCTTTCGGATCATGTACAGAGTTGGCCTCGCTGTTTGGCCCGGTGAGCGGTTCAAGATGAGGGATCTGCTCGGGGATGGTGCTGGTCATGTCGTTGGTAGCAGAGACGATGTGAGCCGTACCCTATAAATCTGTCTGCAGCATTTTTCTGGCGCAAGGCAGTGCCAAGCCAAGTAACATGATAAACGTATTTGCTTCAAGGAGACGAAGCGCTGAGTTTATCTTTACCAACTCAAAAGCCTGGCCTTGACTATCTTACAGTAATGGAAAAAACTTGCCAATGATGACCTATCCCCGAGACCCATCTCTATGTTTCTTCGGACCAGTGCGTCAGTCATTGAATTACGATTCCTCGTATCTAGGAACCGGGGGTCGCTCGGCTACACCTCAAATACCACGTGCAACACACGCGCATACTCTTCGGCCGACTCTTCTGACAGCAAGTACGTAGTAGCGGCTACCATTGGGTTGCCATGACCGGTGACCGGTGACCAATCGTATCTTGGACGAAGTCTCATGTCGCAACTTCCAACCAATCCAAATCTCCTCCATCGCATCCCATATAAAAATTGAACGAAAAACGAATGTTGTACAGGCCCTCAACTAAAATACGCCTCAAATAAAAAAGAAACAAGTTCCTTCCCTACGCCAAATGTCTCTTTCCACCTTGTCCGGCCTTCTTCTTGCCGTCGGCCTTGGCATGATACTTTCCGTCATCAAACAGCGACAACGGGTGGTATTGGCCATCGTCCAGGCGCCTCTGATGAATCTTCTTCCCAGAGTCGGGATGGTGCTTGCCGTCATCGAATCTCGGGCGGGTATGGTATTGACCATCGTTGACGCCCTTCCAATGACTCTTGCTACGAAGGTATATCCCGTGGTTGGAGCGCTTCTTGCTCGGTCCAGTCACTGTTGCGCTCGCCGCGCTCGCCGTATCGGTCGCGGTGCCCGCGTCGGTCCCAGTCCCAGTCCCAGCATCAGTTGCAGTCGTGGTCGCCGCGTCAGTTGCAGTCACAGTGACCGTCGTAGTCACTACATCGGTCGTGGTCGTAGTCGCCGGGTCGGTCGCAGTCACAGTGACCGTGGCGGTCGCCGCGTCAGTTGCAGTGGTGGTCGCCGCATCGGTCGCAGTGGTAGTGCCCGCGTCGGTTGCAGTCGCAGTCATCACATCGGTTGTTGCTGGGTCAGTTGCAGTCACCGTTGCAGCCGCGATTACGTTCGCGGTCGCTGCATCTGTTGCAGTAGTGGTTGCCGCATCTGTTGCGGTCGCAGTCGTAACCGCAGGATCCGTTGCAGTTGCGGTGACCGTCGCAGTGGTAGTCGCAGTTACCATCGTGGTCGCTGTATCAGTTGCAGTCGTAGTAGCCGTCACGGTCGCCGTATTGGTCCCAGTCGTAGCCGCTGGATCCGTTGCAGTGGTGGTGGCCGCGCCAGTCGCAATGACCATCACGGACGCAGTCGTGGCCGCTGGATCCGTTGTAGCCACAGTGACTGCAGTCGTAGTCGCAATATCAGTTACAGCCGTGACCGCCGCAATGACCGCCGCAGTCGGGACGTCAGTTGCAGCCGTAGTCACTGGATCAAATGCAGCCAAAGTGACCGACGCAGTCGGTATGCTAGTTGGGTCCCCCGCGGTTGTCGACGTAGAAGGAGCGCCCAGGCTCATCAGTGATGCTACGAGCCCCATCACAGAAGGTACAGCACCAGAGGTAGTCGTAGTGGCAGTTGTTGTCGCAGTTGTTGCTGCCGTATCCATGCTCGTGATTAGTCGCACTACTCTGAGTACAGGGGCCACCGGATCAGGTGTGGTCGTAGCGGTCGTAGTCGCATCTGTCGCCGTAGTCGTGCTAGCTGGATCTGTGGTTGTCGCCGTAGTCGTACTAGCAGGGTCTGTGGTAGTCACCGTCGTACTAGCTGGATCTGTGGTGGTCGCCGTCGTACTAGCTGAATCTGTGGTTGTGGCGGTCGTCGTGCTAGCAGGGTCTGTGGTTGTCGCTGTCGCCGTCGCAGTATCCGAAGAAGCAGCAGTCGAGGCTGACAATGAGGGGTCTGCTGACGTCGCACTGGCAGCTTGCGTTTGCGGAGTGTACTGCCCATTGTTATACGTCGCCGTTGGATATCCCGGATGGTACTGCCCGTCATCATAGCGGGCCTTGAGAGTCCTCACACGATGAAAGCGGCGAGAGTGGCCAATGGCCGGCTCGCGCTATAGGACTATGTCAACCAAGAGCAGCCAGAGCGATAATCGAACCAACCTCTGCTGTCGTGCTGTTGGCGGTAGGACGCGCCGTAACGACGAGGCAGAAAGCGAGGAGAAGGGCGAAGCGAGAGTTGAGTTGGACCATGATGATAGTAATGTTGGTGATAATGAATGTGAGGATGACTAGTAATGATATTAATGATAGAAGGATGGTGGTAGGGAGAAGGGGGTAGAGGAGCGACGCATTCTCAGAGTGCTGGATTATATACCTGCGAGGAATGCGCGGGGACCAATGGGGGATTGCAGACAGGATGATGTCATAAGGAATGCTAAAGGTGCGGCAAACGTGAAGCCAAAGACGAGGCTGCCAAACTCGGCAAGCTCCGAGTAAAGACCTTTGGAATGGAATTGAACACATGAATACGCAGCCAGAAAACAAGATCTTCAGGGATACTTTGGCGGGCAATCGTTTGATCTGGATTGATCGTACAGGTAAAGCATAAAATCGGCGAGCAGTTTCATTGATCGGATGAATATTCGGTGGACAAGTGTGCACAGGGATTCGTGGCTCCGCGGACGTTTAGCCATGCATCGTTGGGTCTGAGAACGGGCCCAGAGAGTCTGTGTCATGAGCTCAGCGGACTTCACCGAATAAGCTTACTTGTAATATCATGAGTCGATTTCACTGAGCTGGCCAATTCCGCTTGAGCCGAAAGGTTGACGATTCAACGCGCCATACAAATATCTCAAAATCGACATCGTGAGGAGAAGTTCAATGATTGTGCATTTTTCCCAAGCTCTATTCCACGAGCATAAACACGGCATATATATGCATGAAGTCCTCTTCGCATCTATAGTCCTGGAGTTGGTGTCGCGTAAATCAGAGAACACGACCAAATGTTCACAGTGCTCACCCAGAACCTGGTATTCACATCAATTTGCACTGAACTCGGATGGGACGAGACCCACTGGAGGTACAATGTGGACACTGTGTCGCCACATAGCCATTCAACGCCCCTAGATTCCCATTAGGAATTCACCATCTTTGAGTGCAACCTCTAAAGTTACCTCGGAAGCATGGACGTCAAGTGCAATGCTGTTCGTGTTAGATTGCGAGTGAGATCGGAAGCCCCATACAAGTCTTCTGGCGGAATGGGATGGTAGGTAGGTCCTTCAAGTATCTACGAGGATACTAGTATCGACAATCGATGCCAGTATGTACAGTATGTACATGCTAACGTCCGAGTCGTACAGTAATGCAACATTTACGATTCATTTTTTCTGTTTCTCCGCATCGATGCTCGCCTCTCGCCACTTCTTACCTTTCCAAAGCACAAGTAATATCATCAGTTCCGCCAATAACATCAAACCAGCCCACAAAGTATAAAGACCACCATCTCCGATAGCGTCCTGATGGATAGGTGAGCGCAGATCAACGCATTGGCGCAATAGAGACTAACCTGCAATGGCACTGCAACCTCCGCGGCAAGGAAGGCAAACGTACCCCGAAATGAAGAGTTCGTAGCAACTGCACTGGATGACCGCCCGACATTGGCGTCTACGATGTATGCCAAGGTACTAGCATATATCCATCTGATGGTTCCTATGAGGTCAGATGAGAACGAACGAGAGTTCGGGTGCAACGTACATCGAAAAGAATCCAGACAAAAAGAGCATGATACAGATCGCTGAGATGTGCACATGCTGTTGGCATACCCAGGCATACCCAACAATGGAAGGCGGAAACAACCACATGGCGAGCTTAGTACTTTCCAATCTCATCTACGATGCAATCAGCAAAGTATAAATCCGAGTCGTTAACAATTCCATCTGGCTCACCTCTGGGTAGCTGACACCCCCATTTGCAGCTTTCAGGCGAGCAAGTGTCCTATCAGACCACCGTCCACCCAAGATGCTGCCTAGCACGGTTCCTAAAGAAACCTCGATATTCGTCCCGGTTATAGCGCATTCAGTGCACTGACCTATCCCGTACGAAAGCAACACCAGACCAGTTGTCATGGCATCATAATCGTAATAAAGAGATAATGTTCGTGCACAAGTGTACGTGATACTGAAGGCGAACGCGAAAAGAAGGCCTAGGGAAGAATCAAATCAATTGTTCGGCTCGATGGCACAGTACTCACCAGAAGCAAACAAGATAGCGATATTATTCTTGCGGGTTAGAATGCATAGGTAAGGAGGGAATGGATTCACGTCCATGATCGATAATTTGACTTCTTTGATAGCCAGTGGTGGGACGACCACAGCTTGCGCTTCCACGTCGCCCTGGGGTATTTGATCTTTGGAAGTTCCACCGTCCGATATCTTGTCACTGACTACAGGTCGTTCTCCTCGTATGGCATTCTTTTCTTGCGCGGCAATGCGTTCCTGGAAGCATCTCTGTAAGACGCTTTGGTATGCCGAACTTCGTTCCTTCCTAAACGTATCCTTGAACAGAAAAAGGAACGCCAAAAATATCAAACCTCCAAAAATTGCCAGGAACGCAAAGATCGCACGCCAACTCAATGCCTGCGTGAGCCCACCGCCTAGGATAGCTCCCACAGCAGGACCAATGAGTGGTCCAGCATAGTAAATGCCCATCATGGACCCCCGTTGTTGTGGCTCAAAAATATCTGCGAGTGTTGCAGCACCAATGGAAAGTGCGGCACTCGAGCTAGGCGGATGAATTGAGTGGACAAAAAAGCATTGGATATAGAAACCTTACCCAGCTGCCTGAACCACCCGCATGCCAATCACAAGACCTATCGTCTTTGAGACGGTTATGATAATCGAGCCGGTGGTAAACAGCGCAAGGGAGACTAAGTAGACAAGCTATGGATAACAAATCAGTGAACGTGCCACCAACATACACCAAATTATCACGTACTTTCCTTCCCTTGATCTCGCTGACGGCACTCCAAAAGAGGGGAAAGTTTCCCTGAACAAGCATAAAGAAAGATAAAGTCATGGTGATTTGATAGGTGGTCGCATGTAATTCCTGTTGGATTTGGGCGTTTGCAGCTGATATTTGAGTAATGCATCAAGCGCGCTGTATTCTAGGGATAGGGATAACCACTCACGATTCTGAATGTTGTTGGATGTACCTGCAAGCATAGCGGCCGCTGTAACGATGAACAAGATCACATTCTTCAGCAGTTCTGGAGTTAACGACATTCATTCATACAGTCGAAATAAAAAGCTGACCTTTCTAGTATTTGACCACGTTCGCGGATCATCTTCCACAAGTGCATGTTCAATGTCAGTCATGGGTGCACCCTCTAGAGGGCCCGACAAAGTAGATGTCGCGCCAGAAGGTATACCCTTGCCCACAGGAATGGCGCCAACCAAAGTCAGCGATGTGCTCTCGTGAACTTGGGTCATGATTCGTGGATGTCGTGAAACAAGCAAGGTCCTTGGAGTCAGAAAACCAGAGACATCCAACTCTTAAATGTCGTGACCATCCATCGATCGCATGGAAAACCATGCCTGGCGACAAAGAGGAATCAGGTCACCAAGATAGGGCCTTTTAGTCAGTTGAGAACGGATGCTTGATTAAAGGGTAAATCGGCCGATGACATCTGATGTTGATGGAGGGTTATAGCAGGCAAAGCCAGCCCCTCGGTCTAGTATCAACAGTGGCTGCAACTAGCCACCGGATAGGCCCTATGACTTCGTATCTGATCTGAAAGAACACCAAACAGTCAGACACGGAAGGCAAGAAAAGTGGAGGAACACTACGGTGGTAACTACCTTTGGGGACTCGGGTCTTAAGCCGGCCACAGTGTCGACCTGTGATTGCAGTAATGAAAACAACAGGCGTCCCGCTTCCGTGAGGGATTTATGCCTGAATACACGATATGCGCAGCAGTATGCCCGCCTGCCATTGACAGACGTGATGAGTAAATCGTGTTTCTTATCACCATTGTGGTTCGCCGAGAAGGTGGCCGTAGGCTGTTATCAATCCCATCAGTACATGAGAGTGTACAGTGGTTCGGGGTAATTCGGACGTACCTGCCTTGCATTTTTCAAATGCGACGATCGGTCTCACCTTGGGAAGCTATAAGGTGGTGTTGAAGCTTGTGAAGAATGATGCGGATGCAAACAAGGCTTGAACGCCCTCATCACTGCGGACTGAATCAATACATCTGATTCGCACCCAAAACACATACATCATTAGCTAGCAGGAGGTTGAGGCATGGACAAGAATGCCTAAAAGGTGAAATGTCTCAGCCTCGCAGTGTAGTCACTAGTGCAACCTTTTTCCTTGACATGAACCAGAAAACGAGCTCTTACTCGTACGAGAGTGAATCTATCTGCCCAGGGAATGAGGCTACACCGAAGGTAGAGACGTTTCCTCGACAAGCCAATTGACTGGGTTCAAGCTCAAAACAATCGAAACCGTGGGCTAAAATCCCGGTGATTCGGACTTCAAATTCATTCAGCCAGCAGGGTCTCGATTCAACGAAGCACAAGTCACTAATCATATCAACAGAAGCAATAATACTCCATCTGAGCCTTGAGGAAGGCACGAAATTTGTTGCAGAGCATACGTCTGCAGACTATAATGTCACCGACAACCTGCCTCGGCCATAGTAAGTGGCGGTCTGGATCACAACATGACACTGACAGCACTGGTGACGGCGCATAAGCATCAAAGCCTGTAGGCTCCGCAACGTCAAGCTTCGCGCGTACTCTGAAACACCCCTTCTTCTTTGACTCCATTAACAGAGTCATGGGCATCAATGATCCATGACGAAACTGTTGTCGTACAACGTTGGTTTGGACCTCTCTCCTTTGGCAGGACGTTCGCGTGCGCACATCTTGACCTCAGTTCCGTGGTCGGACATGCGCCGCGTATTTCAGGACCTCGAGACAGCAAATGCAACGGGTATCGATTAACATGGTCGATATGGTAGACCAATATTCCGCGGAGATCCCAAAAACGCCTCTTGTCCAAACAGTGCAGGATTCATCAGAGGATATGCGATGAGTGCATCGATGCACACTTCCTCATACTCCGCTTCAAGGGATAGAGGGCATTTGCGAGCGTAAGGTCTTTGTTCGAAGTGACGAGTTCATCGATCACGCGGTCGATAGCACTAATAAGAGGAGAGTTGTGACAGGGATAGTGATGACAATTCATGCATCATGAATCGCACCGGCAGGTTGTATACTTGCGGCTTTGTCAAGCAACACCGCATCAACCACCCAGAATAACAGACGTTTGTCGAACGAGGGAAGACCTCTACGACAGATCGGATACTTGAGTCGTAGTTTATAGATACAGTGGTAATGATATCGATACAGACGCCAGACTCCTTACATCACAAGTACAACTTTTTGAACTCACCTCCTCCAATGTTCCTCAACGTTGTCGCCAAAACTCGTTCATCATCGCCCTTTGTGATTTTTAGGTCAGTGCGTTCACCCCATCCCACCGTCAGCTCCGGATTCAAAGACCCGAACGGGAAGCACGCCTCCCCTTCCTTTCCCCCCCAGTCATAATCCAGTAATACGATATCGTTCTTCGCGTCACGTATGATGTTGGGGAATCGAAGATCTCCATGCACAAAACCTTCAGCATGGAATTCCTTCACAAGTTCTGTCAGCTGCTTCCTCCATTTCTCTCGTTCGTCGACCGAACTTGAGCACAAATGAGTAGCGCCTTCTACGAGATCCATCGCTATGCCAAAAATGTTTCCAGGCAGTTTGGAAAATCCACGAAGCTCAGGGGCACGTTTACGGTCAGCGCAAAACTTGTGAAGCTTGACTGAATAGTTGTACGCGAATTTGATAACGAGTTTTCTTTGATCCGCAGAAATTGCATGATAGACTTGTTGATAGGGTGCGCTGGAAAACTTCCCGGTGATCTGGAACTTGACTGGAGCAAGCGTGTCGTCAAGCGAAGGAAGCTCTGTGATATATGGGAAATTTCGATTCTGAATGCGTTGTGGGGCGGGAGTCCGCACATCATCGATAATGCAACGAAGAAGGGTACAGGCGGCAGCGAAAGCACGATGCAGTTGTTGTCGGGCATGGCCACCAACTGCACCATCCACACATGATATTCCATGAGTGAGAGGAGTGTAGTGCCATCGTTGAAGATAGACAATGGCATAAAATGTGATCTCCGGGCCTGATACAATTAGTGACACGGAATGTTGGAAGATGGTAACGATTGACATACCAATGATTGTCACTCCGAGTACGGGTAGCTTCAAACGGCTGACAGTTGCAAAGTCATTATCCCAGACTCTTTTGACAAGCTCGTGATAATAACGCAACAGTTCGATGATAGGAATGGAGTTGGATTCTAGTTCGTTCTTGAATTCCACCACGCAGATCGGTTGGTCTTGCCGCCCTGTTTCAAATCCATCACATTCCAGACTGCCAATGTGTCCTGCCCTGATCCGCAAAGCGTATTGACCAAGAGTCGCTTCAAAGATGCTATTCAGCGCCTTCAAACCAGCCTCACGTCTCTCATCTTTAGACTTGTATACTTGGCCCATCGCCATTGCAAACAACTCAACCTGGTCTCTTGCACAGACCAAGAACTTTCCACCAAGGTCTCCCTGGGAGAGATAGATGTCGAGAAATTCACCATAAGGTTCGTAGACCAGTGAAATGGGTGGCACATCGTCATCGGGACGTGGATCATCAAAATGAGGAGGCCAGCGGCGATCAAGCAGGCGCTCCTTGTGGTTCCGTTGCAGTTTCCCATAATTAGCATGTTGCATCGTCGATGGTGTCATTGAGTCAAATGAATAGTCACTTGGATGCGGAAGCTCATCTTCCAGAGGACGTTTTTGAGGCACTTGAGAATGGTTTGTCTTGGCTCAACTAGCGTTGCGATTGGGATATGTGCGACATACCAAGATGAGGTGAAGGTACATCAACCACAATGTGAACACGGTCATT
Organism: Xerocomus brunneocitrinus; assembly: GCA_038093375.1. Lineage (NCBI taxonomy): Eukaryota > Fungi > Basidiomycota > Agaricomycetes > Boletales > Boletaceae > Xerocomus > Xerocomus brunneocitrinus. The sequence goes on along the minus strand of JBBPSB010000066.1, from coordinate 51,672 downwards.
AGGTGGGTAGTCGGGGAACCAATGAGAGAGTGGATCAAACCCCACCAATGCGTCACTCGGCCGATCTGCCCTCCGATACGGCTCAATCTCGGCGAAGATAACATCAGGGACCTTGTAAAGGTGAAGTTCGTCAGCATCAACATCACGGAAGCTTGGTTTCATGCTCCAGATGGCGTGTTTGAGTGCTGAGATACTTTGCATCGGTGAAATCTTGACAGAGAGCGTCGCCTGACCAGATATCCAGCAATTGAGGGTCAGGACGGGGACAACGATGACCTTGTTTGATAAGGCTGGTGAGGATAAGCTGCATAATGGCGGGAGGGGCTCGTGGTCCTGAATGTTCCACTGCTGAAATATGTCAGCTTGAATTCCTCCAGCAGGCGAGTCGATTGTGTAAAGGTTCAGTTTTCCTGGCTCTACGTGGCGAAGGTCTGACCTCTTTTTCGTGATGGCCTCTTGGAGGGATGGAAGAGCCTTTGAGCTCGGAACGTCAACCGCAAAAAGAGTAGGGGCTTCTTTGTAGACCCAACAGCAGAATGTCAATGTCTTCATGGTGCGGGTGAAAGCTAGTCGATGCGTTGGCTCCCACGCCACAACTTGTTTCCTACACAAGTAGCACCTAGAGGCCATGTTACTAACTGAGCAAGCCTTTCCCCGCCCTCGCCCTTTCGTTGCCCCCACCTCGCCCTCGCCCTCACCCCTCATAACCTCGTGCTCGAAATAGCGACGTGACGACGACGACGATGCGGCGATTGCAACAACACGAGAGCGCAAGCGCTCACCTTCGCGGCCCCCAACCCCACCTTGCACACCGTCGCCCTTGCCTCGCCCACCTTGGATGACAACGTGGGGGATAGTATGCCTTCGCGTTCTGGTGGCGATGTACCCAGGATCATAATCGAATGGCGTGGAATACGCCACTTCAAAACCAGAGCTACTAGTACGAGTGCACACGCAGCCAGGGTGTGGCAGCCGTGCCAACAGCACCATCGTGCTCATTTCTATTTTAGGCCCTGGGGACTTTGTCCGTAATATCCTCGAGAGAAAGACACTTCCTGCCAAATTCCTGCCTGAAATCCCTCCAAACGTCGTCGAGTGCAATGTTGTTGTTTGGATTGAGAAGCCCAGCCGAGTTTTCTTACGTGATGGGATCGTAATAAGTCCTTGTTTCCCGTATCTACAACTGGTGCCAGTATGTAGAGTATGTACATGCTAACGTCCGAGTCGTACAGTAATGCAACATTTACGATTCATTTTTTCTGTTTCTCCGCATCGATGCTCGCCTCTCGCCACTTCTTACCTTTCCAAAGCACAAGTAATATCATCAGTTCCGCCAATAACATCAAACCAGCCCACAAAGTATAAAGACCACCATCTCCGATAGCGTCCTGATGGATAGGTGAGCGCAGATCAACGCATTGGCGCAATAGAGACTAACCTGCAATGGCACTGCAACCTCCGCGGCAAGGAAGGCAAACGTACCCCGAAATGAAGAGTTCGTAGCAACTGCACTGGATGACCGCCCGACATTGGCGTCTACGATGTATGCCAAGGTACTAGCATATATCCATCTGATGGTTCCTATGAGGTCAGATGAGAACGAACGAGAGTTCGGGTGCAACGTACATCGAAAAGAATCCAGACAAAAAGAGCATGATACAGATCGCTGAGATGTGCACATGCTGTTGGCATACCCAGGCATACCCAACAATGGAAGGCGGAAACAACCACATGGCGAGCTTAGTACTTTCCAATCTCATCTACGATGCAATCAGCAAAGTATAAATCCGAGTCGTTAACAATTCCATCTGGCTCACCTCTGGGTAGCTGACACCCCCATTTGCAGCTTTCAGGCGAGCAAGTGTCCTATCAGACCACCGTCCACCCAAGATGCTGCCTAGCACGGTTCCTAAAGAAACCTCGATATTCGTCCCGGTTATAGCGCATTCAGTGCACTGACCTATCCCGTACGAAAGCAACACCAGACCAGTTGTCATGGCATCATAATCGTAATAAAGAGATAATGTTCGTGCACAAGTGTACGTGATACTGAAGGCGAACGCGAAAAGAAGGCCTAGGGAAGAATCAAATCAATTGTTCGGCTCGATGGCACAGTACTCACCAGAAGCAAACAAGATAGCGATATTATTCTTGCGGGTTAGAATGCATAGGTAAGGAGGGAATGGATTCACGTCCATGATCGATAATTTGACTTCTTTGATAGCCAGTGGTGGGACGACCACAGCTTGCGCTTCCACGTCGCCCTGGGGTATTTGATCTTTGGAAGTTCCACCGTCCGATATCTTGTCACTGACTACAGGTCGTTCTCCTCGTATGGCATTCTTTTCTTGCGCGGCAATGCGTTCCTGGAAGCATCTCTGTAAGACGCTTTGGTATGCCGAACTTCGTTCCTTCCTAAACGTATCCTTGAACAGAAAAAGGAACGCCAAAAATATCAAACCTCCAAAAATTGCCAGGAACGCAAAGATCGCACGCCAACTCAATGCCTGCGTGAGCCCACCGCCTAGGATAGCTCCCACAGCAGGACCAATGAGTGGTCCAGCATAGTAAATGCCCATCATGGACCCCCGTTGTTGTGGCTCAAAAATATCTGCGAGTGTTGCAGCACCAATGGAAAGTGCGGCACTCGAGCTAGGCGGATGAATTGAGTGGACAAAAAAGCATTGGATATAGAAACCTTACCCAGCTGCCTGAACCACCCGCATGCCAATCACAAGACCTATCGTCTTTGAGACGGTTATGATAATCGAGCCGGTGGTAAACAGCGCAAGGGAGACTAAGTAGACAAGCTATGGATAACAAATCAGTGAACGTGCCACCAACATACACCAAATTATCACGTACTTTCCTTCCCTTGATCTCGCTGACGGCACTCCAAAAGAGGGGAAAGTTTCCCTGAACAAGCATAAAGAAAGATAAAGTCATGGTGATTTGATAGGTGGTCGCATGTAATTCCTGTTGGATTTGGGCGTTTGCAGCTGATATTTGAGTAATGCATCAAGCGCGCTGTATTCTAGGGATAGGGATAACCACTCACGATTCTGAATGTTGTTGGATGTACCTGCAAGCATAGCGGCCGCTGTAACGATGAACAAGATCACATTCTTCAGCAGTTCTGGAGTTAACGACATTCATTCATACAGTCGAAATAAAAAGCTGACCTTTCTAGTATTTGACCACGTTCGCGGATCATCTTCCACAAGTGCATGTTCAATGTCAGTCATGGGTGCACCCTCTAGAGGGCCCGACAAAGTAGATGTCGCGCCAGAAGGTATACCCTTGCCCACAGGAATGGCGCCAACCAAAGTCAGCGATGTGCTCTCGTGAACTTGGGTCATGATTCGTGGATGTCGTGAAACAAGCAAGGTCCTTGGAGTCAGAAAACCAGAGACATCCAACTCTTAAATGTCGTGACCATCCATCGATCGCATGGAAAACCATGCCTGGCGACAAAGAGGAATCAGGTCACCAAGATAGGGCCTTTTAGTCAGTTGAGAACGGATGCTTGATTAAAGGGTAAATCGGCCGATGACATCTGATGTTGATGGAGGGTTATAGCAGGCAAAGCCAGCCCCTCGGTCTAGTATCAACAGTGGCTGCAACTAGCCACCGGATAGGCCCTATGACTTCGTATCTGATCTGAAAGAACACCAAACAGTCAGACACGGAAGGCAAGAAAAGTGGAGGAACACTACGGTGGTAACTACCTTTGGGGACTCGGGTCTTAAGCCGGCCACAGTGTCGACCTGTGATTGCAGTAATGAAAACAACAGGCGTCCCGCTTCCGTGAGGGATTTATGCCTGAATACACGATATGCGCAGCAGTATGCCCGCCTGCCATTGACAGACGTGATGAGTAAATCGTGTTTCTTATCACCATTGTGGTTCGCCGAGAAGGTGGCCGTAGGCTGTTATCAATCCCATCAGTACATGAGAGTGTACAGTGGTTCGGGGTAATTCGGACGTACCTGCCTTGCATTTTTCAAATGCGACGATCGGTCTCACCTTGGGAAGCTATAAGGTGGTGTTGAAGCTTGTGAAGAATGATGCGGATGCAAACAAGGCTTGAACGCCCTCATCACTGCGGACTGAATCAATACATCTGATTCGCACCCAAAACACATACATCATTAGCTAGCAGGAGGTTGAGGCATGGACAAGAATGCCTAAAAGGTGAAATGTCTCAGCCTCGCAGTGTAGTCACTAGTGCAACCTTTTTCCTTGACATGAACCAGAAAACGAGCTCTTACTCGTACGAGAGTGAATCTATCTGCCCAGGGAATGAGGCTACACCGAAGGTAGAGACGTTTCCTCGACAAGCCAATTGACTGGGTTCAAGCTCAAAACAATCGAAACCGTGGGCTAAAATCCCGGTGATTCGGACTTCAAATTCATTCAGCCAGCAGGGTCTCGATTCAACGAAGCACAAGTCACTAATCATATCAACAGAAGCAATAATACTCCATCTGAGCCTTGAGGAAGGCACGAAATTTGTTGCAGAGCATACGTCTGCAGACTATAATGTCACCGACAACCTGCCTCGGCCATAGTAAGTGGCGGTCTGGATCACAACATGACACTGACAGCACTGGTGACGGCGCATAAGCATCAAAGCCTGTAGGCTCCGCAACGTCAAGCTTCGCGCGTACTCTGAAACACCCCTTCTTCTTTGACTCCATTAACAGAGTCATGGGCATCAATGATCCATGACGAAACTGTTGTCGTACAACGTTGGTTTGGACCTCTCTCCTTTGGCAGGACGTTCGCGTGCGCACATCTTGACCTCAGTTCCGTGGTCGGACATGCGCCGCGTATTTCAGGACCTCGAGACAGCAAATGCAACGGGTATCGATTAACATGGTCGATATGGTAGACCAATATTCCGCGGAGATCCCAAAAACGCCTCTTGTCCAAACAGTGCAGGATTCATCAGAGGATATGCGATGAGTGCATCGATGCACACTTCCTCATACTCCGCTTCAAGGGATAGAGGGCATTTGCGAGCGTAAGGTCTTTGTTCGAAGTGACGAGTTCATCGATCACGCGGTCGATAGCACTAATAAGAGGAGAGTTGTGACAGGGATAGTGATGACAATTCATGCATCATGAATCGCACCGGCAGGTTGTATACTTGCGGCTTTGTCAAGCAACACCGCATCAACCACCCAGAATAACAGACGTTTGTCGAACGAGGGAAGACCTCTACGACAGATCGGATACTTGAGTCGTAGTTTATAGATACAGTGGTAATGATATCGATACAGACGCCAGACTCCTTACATCACAAGTACAACTTTTTGAACTCACCTCCTCCAATGTTCCTCAACGTTGTCGCCAAAACTCGTTCATCATCGCCCTTTGTGATTTTTAGGTCAGTGCGTTCACCCCATCCCACCGTCAGCTCCGGATTCAAAGACCCGAACGGGAAGCACGCCTCCCCTTCCTTTCCCCCCCAGTCATAATCCAGTAATACGATATCGTTCTTCGCGTCACGTATGATGTTGGGGAATCGAAGATCTCCATGCACAAAACCTTCAGCATGGAATTCCTTCACAAGTTCTGTCAGCTGCTTCCTCCATTTCTCTCGTTCGTCGACCGAACTTGAGCACAAATGAGTAGCGCCTTCTACGAGATCCATCGCTATGCCAAAAATGTTTCCAGGCAGTTTGGAAAATCCACGAAGCTCAGGGGCACGTTTACGGTCAGCGCAAAACTTGTGAAGCTTGACTGAATAGTTGTACGCGAATTTGATAACGAGTTTTCTTTGATCCGCAGAAATTGCATGATAGACTTGTTGATAGGGTGCGCTGGAAAACTTCCCGGTGATCTGGAACTTGACTGGAGCAAGCGTGTCGTCAAGCGAAGGAAGCTCTGTGATATATGGGAAATTTCGATTCTGAATGCGTTGTGGGGCGGGAGTCCGCACATCATCGATAATGCAACGAAGAAGGGTACAGGCGGCAGCGAAAGCACGATGCAGTTGTTGTCGGGCATGGCCACCAACTGCACCATCCACACATGATATTCCATGAGTGAGAGGAGTGTAGTGCCATCGTTGAAGATAGACAATGGCATAAAATGTGATCTCCGGGCCTGATACAATTAGTGACACGGAATGTTGGAAGATGGTAACGATTGACATACCAATGATTGTCACTCCGAGTACGGGTAGCTTCAAACGGCTGACAGTTGCAAAGTCATTATCCCAGACTCTTTTGACAAGCTCGTGATAATAACGCAACAGTTCGATGATAGGAATGGAGTTGGATTCTAGTTCGTTCTTGAATTCCACCACGCAGATCGGTTGGTCTTGCCGCCCTGTTTCAAATCCATCACATTCCAGACTGCCAATGCGTCCTGCCCTGATCCGCAAAGCGTATTGACCAAGAGTTGCCTCAAAGATGCTATTCAGCGCCTTCAAACCAGCCTCACGTCTCTCATCTTTAGACTTGTATACCTGGGCCATCGCCATTGCAAACAACTCAACCTGGTCTCTTGCACAGACCAAGAACTTTCCACCAAGGTCTCCCTGGGAGAGATAGATGTCGAGAAATTCACCATAAGGTTCGTAGACCAGTGCAATGGGTGGCACATCGTCATCGGGACGTGGATCATCAAAATGAGGAGGCCAGCGGCGATCAAGCAGGCGCTGCTTGCGGTTCCGTTGCAGTTTCCCATAATTGGCATGTTGCGTCGTCGATGGTGTCATTGCGTCAAATGAATAGTCACTTGGATGCGGAAGTTCATCCTCCCGAGGACGTTTTTGAGGCACTTGAGAATGGTTTGTCTAGCGTTGGGATTGGGATATGTGCGACATACCAACATGAGGTGAAGGTACATCAACCACAATGTGAACACGGTCATTAGGTGGATAGTCGGGGAACCAATGAGAAAGTGGATCAAACCCCACCAATACGTTACTCGGCCGATCTGCCCTCCAATACGGTTCAATCTCGGTGAAGATAACATTAGGGACCTTGTAAAGGTGAAGTTCGTCAGCATCAACATCACGGAGGCTCGATTTCATACTCCAGATGGCGCTTTTGAGTGCTGAGATATTTTGCCAGGGAGAAATCTTGACAGAGAGCGTCGCCTGACTAGATATCCAGCAATTGAGGGTCATGACGGAGACAACGATGAGTTTGTTCGATAAGGCTGGTGAGGATAATCTGCATAATGGCGGGAGGGGCTCGTGGTCCTGAATGCTCCATTGCTGAAGTATGTCAGCTGGAATTCCTTCAGCAGGCAAGTCGATTGTGTAAAGGTCCAGTGTTGTTGGGTGCATGTGGCTAAGGTGTGGCCCACCTGTGGGTGATGGCCTCTTGGAGGGATGCAACAGCCTTTGAGCTTGGAACGTCCACGGTAAAGATTGCCCGAGCGTCTTCTTTATAGACCCAACAGTAGAATGTCTTCATGGTGCGAGCGCATGCGCTGGTTCCGTCGCCGTTCATTGAAAACCGCGGGTACATATTATGATACGGTAACCCGGGTAAACATCAACTGAATATGTTACACACTCTTCAATCCATATTTTTCGCTCCAATCATGGTACTTTTTCATCATGTCAGGTGTGATTTGCTTCCGAATCCATCTTGCAGCTTCTTCGAAAGCCGTTTGTGGCACCTAATAAATGTCATAAGAAATTTTACAGTCTCTCTAAGGAAAAGCCTTACATTGGGTGCATCAATGTCTGTTCGCATGGTCAACAACGCAGCTTCTTGACAAAGCGCCGAAATTTCTGCTCCACTACAGCCATCCGTCTGGGTGATGTCGGTCAGAAAGAATACAGCCCTAATGCATCATACGAACCATGGAGGCAATCTTTGTGATGTCAAACGCAGGTTCAATGCTCATCTTCCTTGTCCGAATGCGTAGAATTTCTTCCCTGCCTTCCTGGTCGGGCGGGCCAATAAACAAGATCCGATCGAGGCGACCGGGTCGTATCAACGCAGAATCCTCGAAGAAGAAACCACGTTTAGGCAAAGAACACAAAATCACGTATGATAATCTCACCATAACATCAGGTCTATTGGTAGCCGCGATAATGGTGACACCTACCAGTTCTTGAACGCCATCCATTTCGTTCAGCAAGCTGGTAAGCACGCCCTCGTGGGACGATACTCCTTCTCCCGAGTCCGACCGAGAGGTACCAAGTGCATCAATCTCGTCCTATCACAATAGCTATGAGTTGACAATAATGCACCATATGGCGAAGAGAGACAAACAAAGAATATGATGGATGGCGACGCCGCACGCGCTTTCCTAAATATCTCACGCACTGCTCTCTCCGATTCTCCGACGTACTTGCTCAGGAGCTGGAGACGGGATTAGGATTAATCCGAGAAGCCGGGTCTGGTCACCTGCCTCGGGCCCTTTCACAGCAACAAAGTTAACCCCACTCTCCGTTGCACAAGCACGTGCGAGAACTGTCTTACTACAACCAGGTGGTCCATAGAGAAGAATGCCCTTTGGTGGTCGCACACCTAGTCTCTCGAAAGCTTCTGGATGAAGAAGTGGCCATTCCACGGCTTCACGCAACTTTTGAATAGCACCCCCTTGACCCCCGATATCAGCGTATCTGACAGGTGGCGTATCCAGGAAAACGGAGCGCATGGCAGATGGGCGAACGCTTGGCAATGCGTTAGATAGATCCGCGATGGTAAGATTCAGAGAAGGAGGGATCTCTGATCCGTCTGTGTCCAAGGGTACATCTTCGTTCACCCATCGTTTGATGGCAAGTGTACCAGCTTCGCGAACGACGGCGCTCAAGTCGGCCCCGACATACCCGTGTGCACGGCCCGCGAGAGCACGGAGGTCAACCTTTGAAATGGAATGAGGAGTTTTGGCGAGTAGAACCACTAGGATTGCGAGACGTGATTCCGCATCTGGTACACCTGACATACCACAGAAGCAGAATTTTCATTGGCCACATAATTATGAGAATTTGTCTTGGCTCACCAATCTCAAATTCCCTGTCAAATCTGCCAGGCCGTCGAAGTGCCGGGTCGATTGCATTTGGTCGGTTCGTCGTTCCGATAACCACAACCTTTTCGATCGGGCCTTTATCTTCCATTCCGTCCATTATTGTCAGCAAAGTCGCGACCACCCGCTTTTCAACCTCTCCACCGGCACCATCCTCGCGCCGTGGGACCAATGCGTCAATTTCATCCAGAACAACGATGCACGGACTTTTAGCCTGCGCATTTCGAAAGACCTCTCGCAGTCGCGCTTCGGTCTCCCCATGGTATGCCGATGACAACTCGGGTCCATTGATGATGACAACAGAAGATCTCGTAGAGGCAGCTATAGCACGTGCCAGATGCGTTTTTCCAGTCCCAGAGGGACCATGGAGCAGGATGCCCCGCGGTGGCTTTAGACCTAAAATAATCATAAAGGGTAAGCTGAATCGTGAGTACCTCCTAGGTATGACTCACCAAAATGCGCAAATAGCTCCGGTCTATTAAGAGGAATTTCGATTAAATCACGTATCTCCGCAATAGTTTTATCAAGCCCTCCAACTGTTGCGTAAGCATCAGTTGGTGTTGTTTGTTCAAGGGTCTCGATGTTTGGCTGAAAGGGTATGCACGTGTGAACATCGTCATTAAGATTCCGAGAGTAAAGAGTCCCATGACAGCCTACCATGTGCGGATAGTCAACCTGATGATCAGTGTTATCTTCCAGGACGCAGACAGATGTATCCCACCCAGTTGTCCATAAAAGGGGTTTTGAATCCAAGGAAAGCGACTTGACGTCTTCCGTAATAGAGGCAACGTGGTTACCCGCGACAGGTGACCGCACTGAGATGGAATCGACGCAAAATCGCCGAAGTCGACCTTCATATAAAACTTCCACGATCTGGAAAGGGGTGATATATTTTAACCCAACTAAATCAAACTCAATTAGAAAGGGCGGCCACAATACCCGCCGTGGTAGGCAGCACATACCAATTTGTTCACGTAGTAAGATTGCAAGCCACTCTCTCCGCTTCCCCGATTCAGGAGTGTTGGCTCGAGCTCCCCTGGTAGGCACCCCGGAAATTTCCTGCAGACGAATATATCCGGCTTCTTGGGCATCACGCAATGATGGCGGCAACAAGTTGTCCTTGTTGACGCCTTTTCCATGCAAGGCAAAAATCCGGACCTGGTCACCCTCCTCAAGGCGTGCCGTGAGGAGCAGCGAAGGCGACAACAAGACAGCTGGAGTGAAGAAACGGACAATAAGTTGAACAATGCAACAACATGGTCATCACGCGATGTAGTACTTGCCATCTTGTGAGATGTCTATACACGGCCACAAGACCCCAACTGCGAAGGCCTGTCACGAGGGGGGAATAAGACTTTTGAAATGTCATGGTGGTAGCGGCCAAGCATTTTCAGTGCCGCTGTATCTTACCTTTTTTGAACTGCCGTTATCTACGTGCGATAAGGCAACCACATCGCCAGAACACAACTTCAGGGTTTTCAGGTTGTCTGGGTGGATGATAACGCGCTTTGCGCTACGCGATTCTCCCTTGGCAACCTCTGATAGGGAAACGGTAAATTTCGGAAAAGGCATTTTCCGTGTCAAAATTAGTGGAGGGTGGATTTATATGGGTGTCGGGATAGGCTGTAGAATATCCTGGCACTCTCCTAGAGGTCTGGTTGTGGAACTTCGCGGAAACCTGGCCCGTGGAAAAAGGCTGGAGAGAAAAGTCGCGCCTATCAGAGAGTCGACAGTTAACAAAAATGGACGTCCTAATCGATAGGGCAGAGATCTGGGTGTGATTGCACTAGCCTAGAGCGTGATGCTCAGAAACTAAAATGAATGGAGTCCCATTGAGTTCAGATTATCGCGCGGCATTTGCCGGTCTTCTTCTTGATGGCAGGTGTCGACAGCCTGCATCGATAATGTACATATCTCATCTGAAGAACATCATCATAACACAAATACCAGTGGGGATAGTATGCCTTCGCGTTCTGGTGGCGATGAACGCGTGGAGCCTTGGCGTTGGACGCCACTTCAAAACCAGAGCTACAAGTGCACACACAGCCAGGGTGCCTTCGCCACTGGCCTGTGCACCATTCTGCTCGGGGGCAGTCCGAATTCGTATCAAAAAGATCTTTGCACCTTCACATGTGGCAGGAACATTGGAGCAGCCACCAGCAGCCATGCAACACGCATGCTACCCACTACACTAGGGCCAACGGCACCATCGTGGGTCATGTCTATTCTGGAGCCTGGGGACTTCGTCCGCAATATCCTCGAGAGAAACTGGACAGTTAGTGCCTGAAATCCCTGACCCACATAATGCCGCATACCCCGTGTGCCTTGCCTTTCCCCACACTTTTCATTTAGCTCTAATTCATAACTTCCATGGGACGGAGCTCTGGGATAACGCCACCTTACCTGGCCCAATGACTTTTGTCGACCTGACAACAACGCCGGTTGAAGACAGTGGAACGTGTTTCACACAGCATTTGGGCTATTGAAACCTCCACTTGGTGGCCGGCCCCATCGGCAGCAGTGCGATCATCGTCACAATCCATGGGCGCGCGATGGACTGCGCATTTTCAGGGGTCCATCCGTTCCAACGGTAAGCGAGTTTTCGTGGTAATTGATTCTTTGTACCATGGTACGTTTGCGGTGTCTTACACATTCTAGCGGTGCACGAGTTTTCGTGGCAATTTATCCATTGTGACATGGTAGGTTTATTCAAGTACACGTGCACTAGCATTAGAACTAAACCTGACACATCACGAGGTATCTGCAGGGACATCATTCTTCCAGATTGGCATGTCCGCACCGAGCGTTAGATTCTCCATAGATAATGAACATGTGTGGTCAAGATCAGCAGCTGACGGAAAACAATTGACAAAGAACTATTGTGGCTGGGAGGTGCCCAACTGAAAACACGGAGATATGGCGTTCCCGGTGAAGCAAGTAGCAGGACCCCAAAGTCTGGTGGACGGTGCACGTTCGAATTCATTTATTCACCGAGACCACCCCTTTGATCTGTCACACCGATATCGTAAGGGTGTGGACCGCGCTTCTCTCATGTTTTTCTGCGAATGGCAGGCTAACAGTTCGTATACGTGAGACTGGAAGGAAGGCGACACCAAAGACATCGGATAAATTCATTTATCTCGGCAAGTCGCAAGCCCTGAACCTACTTGGGTATCAATAGTTGTTAAAATGACTTGAGCCACAATTGGCGCTGAAAAGACATTCGGCCGAGTCTATCTGCCAGTTTCAACGAGCCCGTACGGATCATGGTAAGTGCCAGCGCACACTCCTCCAGGGGTTTCGTAGAAGGTATTATCAACTCAATTCAATCTGATTCTAGCGCAGCGAACAAGCTCCCGATTGGGGGTATCGGACAGCCGAGATGACGACGCGCTACTACTAGATCAGGGTTCCCGGGCCAACTAGCTTTGCTCCGAATGCCTCAGGGAAGCTGCTTATAGTCAAGACATTCCAGATTAGCCTAGAACTTATACAGTGCTTTTTTGATAAAGAATATCCGATCCAGCCACATGACAAACACGCTGAATCATTGAGCTGTGGAGTCGGCGCAATGGAACGCAACGTGCATCCTTTAACTTGGATGGACCATGGTCCACAGAGTACAGCAAGTGGGACCTTTTGATCGCCCGCCCTGGAAGTTTACTAGAACGAATATGGACCCTACGTATTGTTTTCGACATTTATTGGCTTTCCGCTGACAGAAACCTATAAAGCCGGGCCACTGCATACTCCGTCCCAAAACTTTATTCCCTCCTACACACTCCTCTCCAAGTTTTTCCCTTGACTTACCCATCATCAATGTGCAACCAAGTAGCGTGAGATTTACTACAGTCATTGCTACTTGGTGCGAGCGAAACTAAATGTCGATTCACAGGGAAGGCACGCGTTGGCTAAAATGCAATGTACGTTGACAATCCACCTTGTTCTTCGAGTAGAAGTGCTAATCTGAGGGACAGCACTTTCAACGACATCTCGTTGTCGCGATCATGGATTGTAACTCGATGCGATGTGAACGCAGCTACCTGCACGCTCCCAACTGTAGAATGCCCAACTGTGTCAAAGTGGGTATTTGTCGGACCTTCCTGGAAAGCGGTGCCTGATGATGACTGCGGTGAAAACAGAACTTTGGCCCGGAGATACAAGAATCCGTCGACGATGTCAACGAGTTCTGCTTCCAGTGCCGGATGGCGATGAGCCAACAGCGCTAAAAATTCCCTCATCTCACGTCTTCAGATGAGCATGATTGCACCATACCTGTACCATTGCATGTTAATAGTGACACATTACGAGCTGTGTGCTCATCATGACGCGCCATGGAGACTAGAGAAGCTCCGGTTAGCAACCGAGGCCTCGTGATGTTATTATTGACTCTTTTGAGGTCCACGTGACGCACCCAACATGTTTAAAGACAAGATCTGCTGAGGTCCCAGCTGGCTAGCAGATGAGTTTAACAGAACAAGAATAAGAGGCACACCAAAATCCGCAACGTGAAGACCGGAGTAATAGCTCCATTGTTTCATTGCAATTGATAAGTCGGATCCGAGGCGTCACGTAAAGATGGTCCAAACTCAGGCCCCAAAGACGTTCGTCCGACTTGGAGTAAGGCCACACCCTGAAAATCGGTTTGGAGGCCTTTAAGCACCACATTATAGTTACCACGGCTACGGGCAATAGACGCGGCTACTCTTCAACGCCTTGATAAGGTGAACGGTTTCCATTTCCCAGCTCACCTTCACAAACCAGATCATGCACACACCCATATTTCAGGTATAAAACACATAGGTCATCTATTTGCGGGCGGTACAACGAATTAAACTGGCCGACGACCATAATACCGCTAAGGATCTGCAATACTGCTCCGAGGCATTTAGTGCGGGTGATTCTTGTGGTACTCTGTCAAATGTGTGAGCATGGCCGCGGATCAGGCTAACGGGCTGCTTACTCAAGTGCACTAAATGAAGGAGGTAATGTTCCATTAGTAAGAGCTCCACGAGCACATGGTAAACACATACTGTTATAATCTATAGTATAACCGACACCAAAGAAGAAGAGAATTGTAAGACCCAATCGATTCAGGGCCTTCTTCTCGGGGTCGAATCCTGCTGGTGGTGCACGGCCCTTTGGGAGCTTGGAGTAAAAATTCACCAAAGGTGCGAGACCTTCCCCAGAACCTGCAGACTGGAGTTTTTTCGAATTCAGCAGGCGCGAAGATATATGATAACAAATACATACCAGGTGAGAAGGCGTAGCGATTTTGGGGGGAATGAGTCCCGTGAATTGGCGGCGAACGAGAGTGGGCAACATGACGAGCTTGAGTAGGTCGGAATAGGTCGGATGGGCGGTCAGTGAGGACGGTTTGTGTGTGTTTGTTATTGTCCCACGATCACGCGCTTTGTATGGCAATGACAAATTGAAATTGGACAAAGTGCCTTTGTGAGGGTCAAGCAGAACAATAACGAACTTTGTTTCGATCACAACAACTAGAAAAGGCGGTCTGTCGCAAATAGACTTGTTCTAACTTGTGGACATGATTCCAACGCTCACTGCCCATGTCCTCGCCACCCTTTTCGTGACCTGCTACGTCGGATCGATATATATCTCCAAGGATGCACGACTCTCCTTTTCCAAGACCAAAGTATACCTTGATTATGGATTCGCAAGGCTCAAGTTGCAAAATGAGCGCTGGAGGGATGACCCAGATGTAATTCGAGCGCGTCTCGTCGCTGTTAGCGGCGCGACTCTTACTTGTTGCGCAATCGTGTTCATCGTGATGTCGGAAGAGTTGGGAAAGGCCAATGTATGTTTTCATCTTGTCTTTGAACCCGGTGAAACTAACAATACCAGCCTTGGGCGGCGTTCTACATGACCCTTAATCACCTCGGCTGTAACTCCATTAGCATTCTCCCACATTTCATAACCCCTTTGCTCTTTCTTGGACCACTCTACGCACATTTCACGCGTGAGACACTGCCTGGTCAGTGTAATTGGTCTTTCCAGGAAGATTTTGTCTCCTTTCTCTTCTCCATCGCGGGTATACGGAACTTTTTAGTCGTGGGTGGTTAAATTTATCAACCATGCCACCGCACTGACTTGTGAACAACCCATCCACGATGTAGGGCCCCATCACGGAAGAAGTCGTCTTTCGAGCATGTGTTCTCACTGTCTACCACTTTGCACAGGTGCCGAGGATACGAATGATTTTCCTCTGTCCTTTGCTCTTTGGAGCCGGTAGGAATTCCTTTCCGAGTACTTGGAACCACGAACTTATCCCTCTCGATGCAGCCCACATGCATCATGCTTGGGAGGTATACAACAGATATGGACGTAGCCCAGCGGCCATGAAACGCGCTGTGATCGGCACAGGTGAGGTACTCTAAATAAGTCACCTTGCTGACCGTTGACGTGACCTAGTTTTCCAATTCGCTTATACTACCGTGTTCGGTTTCTATTCCTCGTATCTTTTCCTCCGCACTGGATCCATATTCCCGCCAATCACAGCACACATATTCTGCAATATTATGGGCATTCCCCAGCCTGGTTACGATATGAGCGAGACGCCAGAGCGGAAATTAGGTTCGTTCCATTATTTCATTTGCACCACAGTGATTGATGATGCGGCGAGCAAACAGCCATTGGTGTTGCATACCTCATGGGTGTTGTTGGCTTTGTGTGCCTGCTCGGTAGGTGGACATCCACGGAGGGGACTTTATACTGGAGTTAGAATAATATGCTCGTTGACACTGGCTTGCCGACGTTATAATAAAGGAGCGCTTAGAGATGTGGTATCAAGCTGGCGATCTATTTGTACTTATGCAGCGGACTCACGTGATTCGATCGTTCAAAATACTAGTAATACTATCCAACTGATTGCACTAATTTATATAACAACGTTGTCGTTTCCCCACTCCTCGTTGACCGGGTGGTGCTTGGCTCCATCATTATCGTGTCAAATGCCTCATAAGCGAGCCACACGTTCTGCAAGGGAACAACAGAATGCACGGCGGTATGCACGATACACTCCCAGCTGCGTCACTGAAAAATGCCCACACTTACATTTTTCAGAGGGACCGATTTGGCCCCCAAGATATCTGTAGAACATGAACCTATTCCGAGGTCAGTCTCGCGTGTCCTTGATGCTGGACGGATCAGGCGAGAATATCGGAAGAGGAAGCGCCAACTCGATGGAGTCAGTAACTCAGACGAGGACAACCCTCGACGCAAAATGAGTCGTAAGGATGCGACCGATATTCGGAAAGATGATGCGGAAATCTCGGCACTTAGGATAAAATCGAGTGAAACAATTCCCCAATTCAACAGGTGAGCGGTAATTCCAACGTGATATGAAACGATACATGATTGTCGACATGACCACTGCAACTCACTGCCTTATAGGCGCGTGGAGAACAGTATGATGCCTCTAATCAAAACAGCCTTGCGGCAGTCATCGGCGCAGACGCGCAAAGTGCGGAGAGAAGGAGCGGCGCAGGAAACAGGAAGCCGGGGAAAAACGGACAAACCCCATCCCACACTCTCCGAGACTTCGAAAAGGGGCTCAGATCCACCGCCGGCAACTATTGCTGACGAGATTGCAAACCCGCGGAACGTAACAAAGGAATTCCAGGTGGTCTCCAGTTCTGCTCCCCGCCGGCTGAACGATATCGCGCAAGGGCCTCCAGAGATCAGGAAACTCCCCCGTGGCGCGACGAAAACTGATACAGTCCCCCTCGGAGTGTTGAGTATGGCTCAAAAGGTTATGATGGAGGAGGAAAGGGACAAGGCCATCAGACACTACCGAGAATTGAAAGCCAGGAAGTTACGTGGCAGTTACGGCTTAAAGCTTGACCCATGATTGGTAGTCGTACCGAGGAACTACCATAATCGGATCCTCCAACTTCACATTATCTCCGGTGAAACAGGAGCCAATGGTCGGCAAATATGGTGGGTTCAACGGGTCGCCAGCGATCTATTGCCTCTGCTTTTCCGTCATATTATCAGCTCCGCTCCGAAGTTCATGGACCGGAACTTCGCGAGGATAGCGCCCTAGGCCTGTTGTCCTGGCCCGGCTTGTGCGCCATGACTCACCATGACTCCTTTGCTGGTGCCGCCTACACCAAATCCTCGCACCTCTGGTATTGCACGCGCTGATTTCCGTTCCCACTCTATGCCCGCGTCGCGGGCTTCTGCAAAATTTCGGGTACTTAGATAAAACGTTCCAACTCCGTCAATGGCGGATGCATTGGAGATGCAACTGGACTAAACGCTGGTCGAAAAAAAAAACCTCGTTAAAACGGAGCGTTTTACAGCAAATTCCGTGTTTCGAATGTGGCAGGTACAGATGACCGGTGACAGGTGTACACCAAGGTGTGTGTAAGCAGAGCTAGTGGCTCGGTACACGGACTCACTAAATTATCAAGGTGACGAGGCAGGGCCCGTCTATTCAGATCTAAGCGGCTAACCGTGCTTCGTTCCGCCCAATTCGTTCTATGGCCGTTAGTTCGGACCCATTTTCCCGTCTGGATGTTAGGTAGCTCGATGCCTCTTTGCGGTGAGTTCGGGAAGCTGTTGATGCTGTGTGATCTGACGTCGTATTCTGTGGCCTGTTTTATAGATCGCGGTCTCCGTCTTTTCCTGTTGCGTCTCCCCCTTGCCCTCTTGCCCCTGCCCTTCTAAGTGGGGACAACCAAACCAATGACTGATATTGAAAAACAGTCACCGCTGCCAACGCGCAGGTCGAGCGTCGAGGGGACGAGCGAAATATCACCATCAAATAGCACGCTGCAGCCCGAGACGCCACTTATAAACACAGCAGACGACGAATCGACGGACAGCAGACTCAGAGCTTGGTTGGCGGTCTTTGGAGGGTTTCTCGCCCTCTTCTGCTCGTTTGGACAACTCACCGCCTTCGGAACATTTCAGACGTGGTACTCGACCCATCAGCTCTCGTCCAGTTCGCTGTTCAGCATTTCATGGATAGGCTCTTTACAGTTGTGGATGTTTTTCGTCATGGTATGTTGACTCCCTACTTCAAGTGACCCGTTAGCGATGCTTTGTTTTAGGGTGGACCTATAGGCTTTTTTTTCGATTCTTATGGTCCTACTCTGCTGCTTTGTTCTGGATTGGTCGTTCTGGTTACCAGTCTTGTCCTCACCAGTGTCTGCGTACATTTTTATCAATATTTACTGGCTCAAGGTTTTCTATTTGGGTTGGGCGTTGCAATGCTGTGCGTCTGGTTCCCTTGCGCCCCATTGCAAATTTGACCATGATATAGCTTTTACCCAACAATAGCTTGCGTCGCGACATACTTCAATGAATATCGTGCTACTGCTATAGGTATTGTGTCAGCCGGGACTGGTTGTGGTAACGTGTTCTCCGCCCCAGTGTGAATCCTTACTTAAATCAACTTAGGGGGAGTCATCTACCCGATCATGCTTCGTTACCTTTTCACTGCAGTTGGTTTTGGATGGACAGTCAGGATCTCAGCACTGGTGACTGCCGTCGTCGGTGTTGTGGCGATTTTTACTGTAAAGCTTCAACACCCCATAAACAAGAAGGCGTGTTTGGTGCCGGATGCAAGAACTATTAAGGACTCTCGCTTTCTACTTCTCGTCGCGGGCTCCTTTTTCGTTTGTCTAGGTGT
This sequence comes from Xerocomus brunneocitrinus, assembly GCA_038093375.1. Lineage (NCBI taxonomy): Eukaryota > Fungi > Basidiomycota > Agaricomycetes > Boletales > Boletaceae > Xerocomus > Xerocomus brunneocitrinus. The sequence goes on along the minus strand of JBBPSB010000066.1, from coordinate 33,011 downwards.
GTCTTCTTGTGCCTCCCGTGCTCTCAAAACCGTCTGATCCCACTCAGGCATCTTCACGCCGTACTTCTACGTATCAAACTACACCGAGTCTCTGCGCATATCATCCAACGCTGCTTTTGGTGTTCTGTCTGTTATGAACGCCGGCGGGGTCTTTGGTCGCGTCGCACCAGCCTGGTTGTCCGACAAGATAGGACGTTTTAATCTCCTCTGTCCCTCGGCCTTTTTGTCCGGACTCTCGTGCCTCGTCTTTTGGATGTTTGGCAAGGACCTCGTCGCGATCATGGTATTCGCCGCTCTATACGGTTTCCTGTCTGGAGCATTTATCTCGGTCGTTACCCCATGCGTGGCGCAAATATCCGATATGCGAGAAATTGGGGCGCGCATCGGCGTGCTGTACACGTTCATCTCTGTTCCGTGCGTCCTGTTCCGTCTGTATCTCACTTTCGCCCATCTCACTCGGATATTTGTTTCCGCAGCTCGCTGTTTGGTGGCCCGATCGCGGGGGCACTAGTGCAACGACAACACGGGGCGTACACAGCCTGTATTGCACTTGCGGGCTCGAGCATGATACTAGGCTCGGTGCTATTGCTGTTATCGAAGTTGATGATCGACCGGCGATTCCTGTGTCGCGTCTAGACGCGATGAGCCGAAACGTCGTACGACACGTTGAACCCGCCACGACGACATGCCTGTTGCTTTATGTTTTTCTTTCACGGATGGACGACGAACACCTATAATCGTGTAGCATCATTGTAGCCCTTATCTAAAAAGCAGCATGCACATGCAAAAGCGAATGACATCGGATAATTATTTGCGGAGCAAACGTTGGGCCGAGGGTCTATGAGATGTATTGCAGATAGGACAATTATGTAAAAGTGAGCGACGAGAGCAAGGAACATAGACTAATTTGGACTAAAGAGGGAGGACAAGAATCGAAGAGTTGTCACTCTCAAGAAAAGTAAAAGAGACCAAAAGATGCTACGGATCGAAATCAATGAGCGTCTCAAAGTCATGGCAAAGGTAGTCGATGTAAGGCGGGCGAGTATGCCCCGAACGTTAAGACGAACAAGGCTAGAACGTTTCTTCTTCCTCAGGCGCCGCGGCGGTCTCTGGAACTTCGAACCCCTCCTGGGCACGATTCAGCAGAAGGAAACGCTTCAAAGTGAGGTAATTACCTCGGTCGAATACAGAATCTTCTGGATTTCCTTAAACGTATCGTCTTGTTGCCCAGCCGCTTCTAAAACCTCAACTTGCTGCTGCACGAGAATTTCGATATCGCGAAGCTAGGAAGGGCAACCGTAAGTATAAAACGAAGCGCGGTGAACTGGATCGGTACTTTTGCAAAGTAAAAGTCACGTTCCTTCTCGAGACCTTCCATATGAGCAGACATTTCGCGTAATTGCGTTTGGAGGCCCTGGATAGCCTCGCTCGGCTGCGTTGAACCAGCACGATGACCGCTTATGGGTGTCTTTCCGCCAGATCTGCCTGTGGCGCCGAGACCGCTAGTACTTCGAGGCCCAGAGAGTGGAGCGATAGTGGCTGGAGTGTCTGTAGGGGCACCTTTCCTCCGTGCTACGGCGTCGTAGCCCTGACCCCCATAGTTTGAGTCCCAGAAACGCTTCATCCATTGCAAGAACTCGAGGTTGTCTCTGTCACAGGCCCCCGGTCATGATGGGGTCATTTTGGAAGGGGAAGGAGGTGCACGCACTGCATTTTGCATTTCACGAGTTTCTCGATGGGTATAGGCTGTACGCGGGCATGAACATGGCAGCATGGCACGTCATGGAGTGAATTATACCTTATCGAGTTTTTTCGCCTTGAAGAGGTTTTGCAAGACTTTGAAATTCGCAATGAACTCGTACTCGTGTCTCGCGTTCATCTTGACTCGCGTCATTGGAACATCCCCTGGAAAAGTGGGTTATGGGGTTGATGGTACGATCTAGGACGGGGATCGTTGAGACGATCCGAGGCAGCAAGCGCACCATAGATGGAGTCGAGAATTTGGCAGTAGGCAGCGCCGGTGCCGCACTGCTCGACTTTTGTATAGTTGAGCTGGAGGAGATCGTTAACCCAAGCCAACAAATCTGTGCGAGAGACGGCGGCCATGGTTGTAGTAGACGATGAGGTCGCGATAAGGTCGTAACGGAGAAAAATAAAGCAAACGAAAGCGGCGAACTTGACCTCAACCCTCGCCACTTTAAGTTCGCGCTCGGCTCAATTGGTGCTGTGGCCATTTACCAGCTCAATCCTCAGTCCTAGCTCGCCTTGAAGACGCATTTTCAGCGCGCCAGACGTACGTCTTTCTGTTCTTGTTTGCCACAGGAAACGCGGTTGAGTTCCTTTCAGCGTTCCCTCTCCTATGCCACTTGCCACCCTCACACCTGATGTGTGCGGCCGAATTGTTCGTTGGGCACGACGCAGCGATCTGACAGCGCTGTGTCTCACGTCCAAGTCCCTCCAGCGCGAAGCAGAAGCTAAGTTGTATGAAATCATCATGTCAGGAAATATCCAGATCACATTTCGCGCCTGTCAATCTATCATATCGCAGCCACGCCTTGGATCATACGTCCGCTCGTTTTGCTTCCTCCCAGATAGTAAACGGTCCCAGAGAGAGATCCCAGAGCAGTTTTGGACCACATTGCAGCTCGCATTGTCTAGAATGCGCTCTCTAGAGTATCTTTTCCTTCAAGATCCTACCTGTGCTAGCAGTTGGGTCCTGGCTGACATTGCACGTATCCCATTCCAACTTCTCGAAGCGAGGCTCCTCTTTTACTGGGATGCGCATCTGGTCAAATTCCTCGAAAGCCAAAATAAACTCAAAAGCTTACACACGATAGACGGCCCGGTCAACGACCCTACCTTGTATCTAGAAGCGGGCAGTCTCCCCGAACTGCGAATATTTGATGGCCCGTTGCCAGCTGCAGAACATATTGTACATGTCGGGTCGACCCTTACACATCTCCAAATCGTCTTGGATAATAATTCCGAGGCCAATATCTTGGCATTCATTCCAAAACTTTCTCATATCGCGTCTTCTCTTCGGGCCCTGAGCATACTCCACCTACCAGAAGGTCTTTCCATCGTTATATTCCGATCAATTACAAAAACGTGTCCCCAACTCCGTCATATTGGCACGATTCCATTGCCATTGCCTCGAAACGTAAGTCTTCTCTCCTTTTGTAGCCATCTAGAACCGTTATCTGAGTGGCTCCCAGTCATATCGCTTCCACGGAGCACTGATGGCGTTGCGCCAGCTCCGAGTATTGGAAGTCGATGTCACTTCGTGGCCTCCTCCAGCGACAGGAGTAATGCAGCGTGCAATCGCCGCAGAAATTCGGATCTACTCTCCTTTAATTGAGTATGTCTGCTTTTGGGCAGGAACTACTCGGGTGCTATGGGGCGTCGACGGAAATGATTGGAGCTGTCGCCCAGAAAGTAGACACCATCCGCACCTCGATGCACTCTGGAAAGCCAAATGATGGTGCCGGTCATATAGCGTTGTCACCTGCGGAATTACGTACACGCGGATACAGGGCAAAAATATTCGGGGTGTGTGTTATGCCTTTGTACGTCTGTCTACATTTTAGGTGCTGTAGCAGATCTGACATGTTGGTCATGATTGGACGCTGGACTGTACAGTAGTTATTCCACGGTTTTCTAGTCATTATGTATGAAAAACGGAGCTCCCAGAGCTGGCCATCACCCCTGCACAGGACCTAGAGGCTGGCGCTCGCCTCGTGGGATGTCGCCTTCCAGTACTGACCATGCAACATGTGGGTACTGCGCCGCAAAAAACGTGTTGATTACCCAAAATAGGGCGGGGACAAGCTATACATGGGGAATCAAAGCAAGCCGATGGCACTGCCTTCCCCGTACCCCTTGATTGGTTGCGCTGATAAACCACGGGGAGTCATCATGCAAGATTCCCGTTCATCTTCCGCCAACCAGCATCACGTCTTCGGTAATATCCGCCCAACCGAGTCGTCATCGTCCTAGATCCCTGTCCAGGAGCGCCGCTTGCATCGACATGATTTAAGGCCCAGTCCCAGCCCAAGGGTCTTCCCACCAACAAAGGCCTACCCCCTATGCACTATCAACGAACCCTCTCTTCATCCTCCATGGCGCCATCTGAGAGGTCTATTTCTTCTGGTTCCTCCAACGCCTCTCCGCCACCAAACCTCGTGTCGCTCCCTTCCATGAAGTATTCGCTCGCCGAGCTCCCGAACATGTCCGCCGTGCCCCATAACATGATGCATAATGCGGCGGCCCACAGTAAAGCAAAAGTGGGTTTCTTTCATGCACGCTGGTGCGCACACTCACATTCCTTTCAGATGGAGTACGCCATACAGAGACAAAAGCAACAGGGGTCGCCACACGCCGCACTCAACGTAAGGCTTGCCTCTGTGTGAGTGGTGCATATGCTGAATGGCGATTCAAAGGCATACGAGGTGCGACGCTCGCCCAGTCCAGCACTGGCCGAAGATGCCCAAATCACAGTTCGACGACAGCAAAATGCAAGACAAGCTAATGTATGTTCGGGCATTTTCTCTTACCCCGCGAGTTCTGATTCGCCGTTGTCAGTCACGCGATTGTAGATGAATGCTTGGTTGCAACCCCGTTACCACATCAGCGCTGCGCGTATCATCGGTTGTGGGAGACGTGTAATATCGTGCATACTATATCTCGGCAGGGTTAATTTTGGGATTTCATTTGGGAATAAGTTATACCACTTACGCGCTGCATTCTTTGAAAAAAAGTACTGGCTATGCCATCGTACATAGGGCTTAATTTTTAACTAGATTTGGATGTTCTCTCCTTCCTCCATCTGTATCGATCGCTACCATTTCCATCTTCCAAATGACACAGCATATTCTTTTAGGCGACTCGTGAGTATTTCGGTCGAAAGCCTAGATTTAATGAACGATGTCACTGATATCTGATACGTCCCACTGGTGACATGCGTTGCCTGGATTGGATCACACATGAAGGAAACTGTGAGCCAATCGTGCGGCGCGAGATCTCAGCGAGTCCTATCAGACAAACTATGGTGCGGAAGGAGCAAGAAACAGACGATCCTGTAGGGACTAGACCCCACGAGGAGTGGAGCACGAGCGACGCCACAACCAACTGATTAAAACTACGGCCACATGACAAGACACGGGGGGACGACCCACCTCGCCACATGTCCGTAAACACGGGTGTAGCGTATGTACGCTGAGGTACCGAAGGTGTATGGGGTAAATCTCCGGGGCATACGGATGTATGTTGGAAGGCGCCGCAAGCGTATGAACACAGCACGACGTGGGGCGCCGTAGAGGTGTGTGAACTGAAAGATACGTGCTCAACATGCGCTTACGGAATAAGCAAGGTCATTGCAAAGTCGCGTGCCTTTGCGGAGGAATTGAGGAGAGAGAAGACATGCAGGGTCCTATGAGCGCATGTGAAGGATGAGGATTGCCATTCAGTTCGGAAGGAGCTTGCAGAGAAGACTGTCGTTTCAGGGAGGGGAAAGGAAGCAGGCTGACTCCCATGGACTCGGAACAAGCGCGGCGGAAGACACATCACTCTTGTCCAGTATGAGTCAACGTTGTAAGCGACTCGTATACATTTTGATTGATTGGTTAGCTCGCGCATTCGGCCTGTATAGCGAGACCTCGGAGAAATAGGTATTCCTAGATGAAAGAAAATGAATATGGTCCTCGGATCAAGTAAGCGCTAAATGAGACGACCCATGTGGCAACAGGGAGGATGCCGTTGCAGGATTAGTCTATCATCATTGTACCACGCGTTATCGAGCCTGAGGCGTGGCACATTGTGGTCGTCCTTAATCCAGCACGTTTCCCATGGTCAGGGCGATCACATCGAGGCATGAGAGCCACTGGTCGCTACAACTGTGGGAAAGAGAGGGAGTGGGAGGAAACAGGGAGGTGTGCACCTTTAGCAGGTTCACGACGAGGCATTCCATCCAAGCCTTCCAGTAATGGAACGAGGTCATCAAAGGTACCCGGGTGATCGGGGATATGTGAAACTGATATCATCGATTAGATCAAGTGTGAGATTGCTGAGTGACTCACACAAGTCCAAGGCCGGCGAGTCAAAAAAAGGCCGAGCGCTGCATCGATCAAGCAAAGGCTATCGTAGCAAGGCTACTCACGGAACGTCTAGAACAGCTTCCTTAGCTTTACGCAAATCGATTTCGACATCACGTTAATAGCCAGCTCTGTCCGGCGATCGAGTCTGTGATTTGAAGGCAATGCTGCGAATTGAACCCAAGAAACTTGAACATGGCACAGCTCACGCATTTGTAAACGAGGCTTGATATGATGGTTACGGCGAAGTAGTCACTTGAAAAGGCTCTAATGGAGTGGCATGAACCGACGAGTCTGACAATAAACTTTCGGAATATATGGCGTTGTTTGGCAACGGCTTTGGAAATAAACAAACACCTACCGAATTTGGTGACTCTTCCAAAACTCCCTCTCGTATGTCATCACATCCATCCAAGACTTCAATACTCCTTTGCCAGTGCAGGCCACGCAAACTGTGATCATCTTATCCAAGTGACTTTTTAACAGCTGTCGACTCGTGTTTTACGTCTGCTATGTTGGTGCCATTGACGTTTCCGGGCTGTCTGAATTTGGCAGCGCAACATGACTCTCGAACGAATGCAACGGAGCAGAGTTTCATCGATGAACCATGTACCGCCATAATTTCGTGGCGCTCGACTCAATCCTCAGGGTCTCTCGGAGCTGCCGTTGGAGGAAAATTTGGGTCTGTGTACTTGTTCGGAACCCCTCTGCCCGGTGAGCCCACCTCGGAAACTAGCCCTCCATCCGTTTCTCGCACACGTTTTCCCACCGCGCCTTCCGTTCCTCCTGCTTTCTCTCCGCCTTCTCCCCCCGGGTCACAGTCACAGTCCCGTCGACATTCGGGTTATTTACAATCCCCTTCTTCCTTATCCTTAAATCAAGCCCTCATCAAACCCTCTGCTCGCTCTCGGGTAGTTTCCGGAGTATCCCGTGAACAGGCACAAGCACCGAGGAGTTCTGTTGACTATGAGGACGAGCCCGAGCGGCTCAAAGATCTGTTAAAAAGTAACAAATCGGCACGCGAAAGAAGCATCGTGGATTCATTGTTACCTAGTTTCGACAAAGGTGTAGCTATCGAACAAACACCCCCATTCCCCCCTTCCCCGCTGCCTCCATGTTCCAACCTCTCCCCAGTCAGTCCAGGATCAACCAAGGGACGCGAAGAGCCAAAGTCGCTCCTATCCGCAACGAATTCTCCAGTGTTTACCCCTCGGTCGCTCTCTGTACCCCCTTCACCTCGTTTTACTCTCCAAACCGACAAGATCGAGGAAGCGTCCCTTATGTTAACCGCGCATATATTACCACCTCGCACTGGTGTAGCCTATACAGTGACTGATCTGATTATTCCAGAAGGGACAGATTTGCTTTTGTCTCTGCAGGAATCAGGGTATACATGTTTGTTCATCGTCCAAAGGTTGCTCATGTATGTTCCAGTGACTTGTCTGTGTTCGACACGCATGATGGTACGTGCATTACGATGGCATGCTGCGGAAAGGGTTTCCGGCCACAAAATGGCACATGGTGTTGGACCCACCTGAGGTCGGTACAGATCGAGGAAGTAAGCACTCATCATAACTGTCCTGCGTTTCCCTTTGAACTACGTTCACAGAAGGCTAATCTTATCTTGGCTTGTGCTACATATCGACTTCGCTATCCAGAGATTTTCGGACTTTCCGATTCGCCTGATACTAGTGTGCAGAAATGTGCACGTTTTTCACTGTTCGAACTCCACGTTGGAGATGAGTTCAGTGTTCACCCTACATGGCTTGAGCCGTTGGGTGACTGGCAGGTTGATGGTTTTGCCAACGTTTGTGACATAGTGCGCAATGAAGTAGACGGTACGTCTCTTCTCTGTCGGTCTCTGCGTCTCTCCCATCCTCCTCATAGGCGCGTTGTCCTTTGTTTACATCAATAGCTTGTACCATGTGATCTCTAGGCCGCTTTCTATTCTCTCCCGTTTCGAAGTCCCAGCGAGTGCGCGTTCCGTGACGTCTTTCTCTGCAAACACTGTTGACGAAACCAGGCCGTTGACCACATCCAATGGACTATTCAGATCTCTTAGCAGCAAAAGCTCTGAGAATATCGCGCCCGGAGACTCAAACGGAATGAACCATAAGTATCTAGCTCATCATGCAGACTCTTCGCGTCTTTGGTTTGGTGAAGAGCAGGACGTTGGGGAGGCTGTCTTTTCATCCACGCCTCCTAGTTTACGAGGGCTCCGTAGTCGATACACTGTTAAAAGAGATAATGTGTTGGGACTTGCTTGGACAGATACTGACATTCTGGTGCGTAGAGGAATGCATATTGCGAAATTTGACTGACGATGTGAGCTGCAGATCTTTCAGTTTCGAATTGGAGGGGCCCCGGTTGCTCACTCCTTCATGCAACTTCAACCAGAAGGCGTTGGTAGGATCTTGGATGTCCGGTTCGTTGACAACCAGACATTTGTGGTCTTGGGGGTTAGTCGCGCAGCTGTGTTACAATGCATGCAACATTGACAGTGTAACAGAGTGTCGCTCAGTGGTACAAGTTAACCCCGGTGGATGCCAATGGGGATGAAATTGACTCAGAGGATGCCAGGTTGCAGTAGGTCTCGCAGACATTCTTTTGCATCCGAATGAACTTTCAAGACCATTTTGTGATACCCAGGCCGATGCCTGCCCAGACAATTTCCCTCGGGACCCCTAGCGCAGGCTGCGTCATCAATACTACAAATGAGGTTATCACACTCCGTCACACATCTAAACACAAGGAGCTATCCCTTTTTTCACAACCAGGATCGCAAGATAGAATATGTTTTAGACTTTGGCGTTCGCAGTTGCCAGCCTCTCCTCTCCAAGAGACGGATGTCACTTTGACTGCTGTGCTTCCTTTAGAATTTAACTCCCTAATATTTGGCTACAGTGAGTTTTGCGAACCTCCTATGGTGGTCTTTCTTGATATTTGGTCTTTCAGGTGATGGCCATCTCCGCAACACCTCATTCTCAACGCTGGCAAGGAGCCGCCCAAAGTCTCCCGCAGAAGCATTTCCACCTTCAGTTCAAGCAATTGGGGCCCCGTCATTTCAGCAAACTTCCAACATCCCCATTCCCGCGTCTATCTGTTCGTTACATCTCATTCGCAACGAACAGACAGGGGAACGCTTTATCATTGGTGGATCGGACGATGGTGGCATCGCTGTATGGACACTACAGTATGAAGGAAGCCCTCTTTGAAGCTGTAGGGCTCATTCGTAACCTTTCAGGGACCTGAAGCTTTGCGCACGATTCGTCCAATTTATAGCCCCATTATTGCACGTTATTCAGGTGCGACAGCACGATGAACACGCAGGTCCATTAAACGGATGTGCGTTGTGCATATCCGCGGATGGAACAATCGCAGTCCTTGCCATGGACGGGTTTGAATTGTACGTCTGCATTGTCCATCGTCTGTTGCGTTTGGGATGACTGTCTTGTGGCTCAGGTTGTATGTTATACCGGGCGCATCGTCGCCTCTGTTAAATATCCATTACGGGGGTGGCGAGGAACACAATTTGCTCATGATCGTCTACGCCGACGGCTCTGCGAGACTGTGGGACATCAAGACAGGGGAGTTTCGGCGTGCGACGGACACTGAAAAGGCTAGGGACGCCCTCGGTACTTCGGGGTGGTCTGAGTTGTGAGTTTATCGTTTGTTCGTTTCTATGGATCTCCAACATTGCTTCCAGACCAATTGATGGAAGGGATACGCATGTATGTCCGTCGATACTGACACTCGCTGATACATGTGCCACTGCAGACTCAAGTAAGTCTTTTTTCGAGTAAGGGGTCATTGTATCTAAATCATGTTCACGAGTGTGCACGTTCACGATTGCGCTGGAGCGCTTCATGAAGGTGACAGTTGTGGATGCGAAAGCATCTGGCAGTGTCCCGGTCTCATCTGTGATCCAATCCGCGCCCTTGACGCATCTCCGTACCCTCTTGTCGACCATGTTAACCCCAAGACTGAGTCCAGACATCGATGAAGTATGTGAAACTAAGTTAGGGATCGCTTTCAGCTCGGGCGGCGTTGGATATGTTTCGTAAGTCCCGTTCTTCTATGCTATATACGACCATGTATTGAGACCACTGGAGCGGTCAAACGACAACGCTGTACAACTACCAGAGCACCAGAAACGCATGGTGTATATCACCAGTCGTTTCTGCATCGCGTGCAATTGCTATCATTGCGATACTCAAGACAATGTCGCTCTACGAGGGTAAATTAGTATCCACAACTCCCACCTGCATCGCTGATTTTGTCAGTAGACATCAGTGAAGACTGTCAGACTGTGATGACATTTTATGCCACCTCGCTCCCGTCTGTCGTCGGACCTCATTATAAAGCGCCGGATGTCGTTTGTTTAGCTCGACAATGGCTAGATGCGTTGAGTACGTCGCGTGTTGGACCGTTCGTAATCGAATTACACTGATCGTCGAGCACAGATGAGTTGCGTCATGCAGCAAGGCTCTTATTCGATACGGGCATCGTCAAGCTGTCCGAGGAGGAAAGTGCTGCGCTAGTGGACGCTTGGCAACACCGCCGTCAGTGATCCCTCGTGTTCCCTGAACATGTGTTGATATTACCCCAAAGTACCTTGTCTACAGCCTTCTGCGGATCAAGATTCGAAGCAATCCGGACTCGCGCTCTTCCTCTGCGGCTGCATGGCCATCGAGAAATACAGTCTCCTTTCGACAAGGTGCGTCTTCTCTCCATCCTTCTCGGTCTCTTCGTTGACATCCCCTACCCAGCGCCCTCGTCGACATCTCCAAATCAATCTCGCTGTACCTACACGACGATGGTTCGAGCCACCGAGCCCTCGCCGCCGACTTGTGTGCCAAAGGTTTCCACATCTGGCAACATTACGTCGACAGCATAAGCCTTTTGCGTTCACTCTTTGCGCTTGCGACCAACATGCGCAAGGAGGTCATTTCCGTCCAAAATGTCGGGCCCCAGGCGCGCTCGGCAGTATTGCAAATCGCGACGCAGAACACGGGACTGTTCATGACGGTGTTGACGTTGGACATTCTGAACCCGCGGTCCGTGGCGGAGCGCAAGAGCGTGATGCAGCTGGTGGCATTCTTGATACGCAAGGTGGGGTTTCGAGATCCCTGTATCCTTTGTGCACATTTTGCTGACTGGGTGCCAGCGGCCGCTGATACTGTACCCGAACCTTGCGCGGCTGATGGAAGCGGTGGTCAGGTCTCTGGATCCCAACTCGACGTCGAGCCGAGACGCCGTGCTCGACACTGCGACCGAAATCATTGGGCACGTTGTCAAAACGTACGTCGCTGCCCGTTCCTTCAAACCCACTCCCCGTCCTAAACTGACCCTGTCCTCGACAGTTTCCCCTCGGTTGACTTTCACACCCCAACCCAACGCCTTGCCGTCGGCACCGCCGAAGGCGCATTCATCATGTACGACCTCAAATCCGCAACACAGCTCTACGTGCTCGAGGGACACACCCATCGGCCCGCGGCGTGCGCCTTCTCGCCCGACGGCCGCCGGCTCGTCACAGTCTCGCTCGAGGAGGGCATCGTGCGCGTGTGGAAGGTCGGGCCGAGCCTCGCAAGCGCGCTGTTGCACCCCGGGCGTCCGCCGAGGCAGGGCGAGATGGGGTCGCGGCCGTACAAGACGTTTCCGTTTAACGTTGGTGACGAGGGTGCGTTGCACGTGACCGTCAAACGTCGGTTTTGCTGATTTTTTTTTCTTCAGCAAATATGACGATTGCGGGCACGCTTGAGGGGGTGTGGTTCGAGTGGTTGTCGGATCGGAGCGTGCGGTTGCGTATACAGGAAAGTATGCTTACTTTTAGCGCATGAGCAGGGAGACGAAAGATTAAGACCACGCGGTACTGGAGCATTTTTAGGTGTCCCATTGTACCGATGGATTAGCTCGAGATGCAGAGATAGGTCACCGAGGAGCCAATTTATTTTGCTACCTTAGGATCCTCATAGTGGCGACCGGTTTGTGAGGTGCGGAGACGTGGAGGGATGTGATACACACCATACGATGTTAGAAACGGACGCCCAGAGATACTGGTGTACGATATATCCTGTCCTGACAGCATGCCAATTGGCTCGAAGAAAGACAAGCATTGCACAACCAAATTACTAGCTACAAGGACTATGCGTGGATTCATTTCCTAGAAGACCATAACTAGGCCATACCACCGGAAGAAAAACTGTGCCATTATCACACCACTGCAGACGAAAAACATGAGCACCGAATCCACCCAGTAGTGCAAAATTCCGGTGCATACCAAGTCTCGGTTTCTTTGCAACATGCATGTATGTCTCATCCTCGAGACTCGAACGTGTTCTGCAAGCCCTACGTGCAGCTTCAAGGATCTCGATAACCTGCTGACTGTATTGTCTCGAGTACGATGTATAGGCGAGCTGAAATAGAGTGTCCCAATCGGACCCAGATACACTTTGGAGAAGACAATGAACGTAGTAGTTTAGTTTCCAGCCATTGCTGTGCCTCACGGTCGTTCCCTCGTTCCCGGAAATCCATCGAGAGTCTATTGACGATCTGTGCAAGCTGCAAGGGCTCTATCGCCACCATGAGTAAAACCAACACACGACGTGCCAGCTCCCCTTCTGACTTTCGTTCATCGATCGCTCCTAGTATTCTCTCGTATGTTGCTTCCAGCTCATTCGGGAGGCTGTCCAACGCTTCCCCCAGCTCTTCCCCACTGCACCCACCGGAATCTTTCGAACAGCAACAGTGAGTCCTGAGTTGATACTCCATACAACCCCTTACCTGCCCTCTGCTCTCTCAGTTAACTTTGCGTCTATCTCGTTCTTCATCTCTGGAACGGCAGATCTCAGACGGATGTGCGAGTCAAGCTCTTGTCTGACATGGAATGCTATGTCGGACGCAATCTCTTCGGTCATGTTCTCGAAGGAAAGGGATTGAAGGTCCGCAAAACGATCCACGATGGTTTGATCCGGTCGGCTTGTTACCAACAATCGAACATCGCTCTGACTCAGTGTGACAAGTGCAGGTAGGAGTGTCTCGATATCCGCACACTCGTCGAGTGCGTCGATCACTATCATGGGTTCATAACGGAAGAAACTCGCGACACGCGATACTGGGTCACAGAGTTTCCCGAGGTCGTTGAGCGATAGTGTACATTCTGCTCGAGTATCTTGTCCGGAAAATCCCCTGGGTCGACCCCGTGATCACGGATGTGACGCAAGAGCTTGGATAGCAGAGAGCGCATCAACTCCGTAGAACTCGTCGATCGCTTGTTTTGGAAATTGCAGTACTTCTTCTAACCTGTTCTTGAGATGGTCGATCGTAGATGCACTACACTAATCAATACTGGTATGGTTTGGACTGTGACTGGACTCACATTCACACCGACTTTCCACAACTGGCTATCGACACGATACAGGGTGTCAGATGTGGTGACGCACAAAGTATTTCACAGATACCACACCTTTTCCGTGCAACCACAAAAAACGGTTCCCACCTTTTGTATGCACCCGTGCTGGGAAACCACTTGCACGTGCCTTCTTGACGTAGCCTGAGTGCATCTGCGCGCATTCCGTCGGAGTGAGCCATCGTGATATCTCGTCCAACTTTTGGTCTGCGAACAAGATGATGCTAGTGAAGCCTCAGACGGTTACATGGTGTGGGCTATCTGAACTCCCTGATGATCATTCGTGATGGGAGAAGCATCAACTTCTGACTGTAAGTAACCCAGTCTGTCACGGTTCCTGGGTAACAAATCTAGTCAAGCACCCCGGGTTTCGGAAAACTGCTTGGAAACTCACCAAACGTCGGGGGTGAGCAAAAAAATGAAAAAGACTCTTGTGGTTATCGAAGAACGCCCTGGCTGCTGTAAGTTTGTCTTCGGCCGGCGTGAGCGATGGAGCAGGGCCGGGCCTGAGGACGTCATTCATCTCCTTCAGCTTGCCCAAACATGAGTGCGGCTCTCCACTAGCCAGCCAGTCGGCTATCTAGTCATCGAGGGAGTAGCTCGTGAGAGATGCTTTGGCGAAGGGGGCGTCAGCAGATATACGGATCGTTTCTGACTGATGGCGAAATTTCGGCCATTTACACAATCTAGAGCTGAGTCACAGATTCCATTCGAGATCGTACTCTTTAAGCAGTCGCTTGAAACGAGTCTCCAGACCCACCGGCAGTCAGTGAGTAGTTCGTTGTTTTACGGTGAGGAGAGCGTTGGGTGGCAGGAGATGCTGTAATAAAAACGGACACCCAGAGATACCAGTGGTGTACTTACTCAGATAGATCCTGTCCTGACAGCATAGCGATTGGCTCGAAGAAAACAAGCATTCCACCAAATTTCTATGTACTGAAGACAATACTGAAGGCCGTAAGAAAGCAAAAGGCAGAGCACCCTGTGCTTCAAAATGTTACAATGGCACACGTCGCGATGCCCTACCGGAACGGGCCACACGAGGGCCTCAAAAGCAAAAACAAGTTCCTCCCGTTTGCTCAGGCGTACAGATCGCACGCATGCGGCCTCAGCGCACACCACTGTGGCTGCAGCTGAATCGCGTTCACGCCCCTCTGAACCATCCTATACCTCAAGTCCTGTAACACGCCAAACTTGCATGAGCACCAAAAACCAAATCTGGGGCATGAACGTACATGAAGACGCGGCAGCGCCTCGGTCACATTGAGCGGCGCCCCCGTCGGCTGCTTCGCACTCCAAAAGATCTCGGCCGAGGCAGCAGCCCGGGGCCATACAATCGGATCGAGGTTTTGTGGCCCGGACTGTTCAGTCCAGAGTATCTGCTCACCTAGTGATCGTTGTCGCCATCAACGAACCATTCATCTCTTCCCCAACGCAAACGTACCTCCGAGAACGAGTGAATATTGGGATTCGGTCAAGTTGGCAAGCGGGTCATAGGTGTAGGCCTAACATCGGATTTGAGCCCCGTGGCAATGCATGTCGATCAGGGAATCTACTCACATGGGACCACGTTTTGAAAGGATCACACCAGCTGTTTCTAAATCGACGGGCATTAGTCATCTTGCCGCCTCGTTATATCCGGCAAATGGCCTACCCGGTGTAGTCTCCCAGCCACTCACCCGCTCCACAGTCCTAACCAATTTGGTGAGAAATAGAAACGGGATCATTCAAAGAAACGTACGAGATAAAAGTAGTCGGAAGGCGCCTGTACGATCCGATATCCCAATTTGGCCACGGCGGCGGCATCCTCGGACGAAATCCAGATCCTGAAAATGTATGAGCGCATGTAATGAGGCCACGCGACGGACGCACATGACAATGGTCTCGTTGGAGAGGGTGAGGTTAAATTGCAGCACCATCTCTTCCCAAACGACGGGCGTCTTGTTCTGTGCAATGAGTGCGCCGTGAGTGCTCTGCGTGAACGTGTCGAGGGCCTCGAGGAGGGTGGTGTTGGTCGCATTGAGTTGTTTTTGGGTGGGGACATCCTCGGCGTAGCAGTGGGTGTTGAGTTCATCACCACCAGTGCTAAAGTACGATGAGGGCAGAGTAGAGGCGACATCGCTCAAGAGGGAGGTAGTGAAGTTGACGACTTCAGGAAGGGCGAAGCGAAGTTGGCCAGCGGGGGGTTCGTTAGCGTAGAGTGCCCAGGGGGAGGCCTCGAAACAGGCGACATATTCGGGGTATGTCGCAGCAATGATGGAGGTGTGGCCTGGCGTGTCGATTTCCTGAGGAGAATGTTCAGCTATGCGATTCTATTGTTATTGAACTATCACACGCACCACAAGGACATCAATGCCGCGCTATGAACGCGACGTAAGCGACGTGTCGAAAAATGAAAAGGAAAGAGAACACACTGCAGCAGCGTACTGAACAATGTATTGCACATCACTCTGGGAATAGGTCTCTTCTGCGGAGTAGGCACCATTCGCGGCGAGCCCTGGGTACTGAGGGACCTCGAGAGGGAAACTCTGGCTGTCCGTAATGTGCCAATGCAAGGTGTTGATCTTGACCCAGCTCATGGCGTCGAGAGTCCTGAGCAAGTCCGCGACGGGGAAGCTAGATAACGAGACGTCATGCCTACGAACGAACTCGAAAAGGACGGGATACGTACAAGTTCCGCGCAGTGTCCAGCCCAAATCCACGGTAAGGCTACAAGCGTGAAGGGTTGAGCCAGGACAACCATCCCACTGGAAACGACGAGACGCACATAAGCTGGCTCATCCGTGATGGCAATGGGTGCTTCGAGCGTATATGTCTTCCCGCCATAGTAGTACCACAACTGGCCAAAGGTCGTCAAGCCGCGATAGAGTCCCAAGGTGGAATTGGCAATCAGCGTAGCGGAACCTCCGTCGTCGGGAATGGTCAGGATGTATTCCTCGCTGCGCGTACCGAGAGGTTTGACAGACTCGGAAGAAATCGGGTTGACGGGCGCGCCAGATGTGAGGGTGAGCTGGAGGGTGCTCAAGGTTGAGGCGTGAGTGAGAGCAGCCGAGTCATTAGCGCCGCGCCCGACGACGAGACGTCCGAGCTTGTCGTTCTGGAGGTAGTACTCAGCCTGCTGCACGGCGGCGTAGAGATCGGGAGGCGCTCCATCGACGGCGACGTCAAAGCAAAAGTTGGAACTGAGGATGAGCGGGGACGTGCCGGTGTCGAGCGCGGCGGGGATGGGCCATAAAGCCAAAACTACGTGGGGTAGAAGAAGAAGAAGAAGAAGAAGAGGCATTGAAATTACATGATGGTGAAACATCAACTAAATAATCGACCAATGCAGTTGTCCGCCCCACACCAACATTTAGTGTACACCGCATGCTTGCGCACATTCGCCACCCCTTCCCGCTCAATCTCCTCTCGCTTCTCCTGAAAAATAGTGTTCAGCAAGAACCAACACCCTCGGCTCCCCACTCACGTCAATGTCCCCGTAGTACGAGAAACAGAGCTCTTCCCATGGCTCTACATCCCGCGTCGTAAATATCGCCAACAGAGGCTTGTCGATGTCCGCATCGTCAATGTAGCACGCGAAAATCTTGCAGTTCGGATCACAGCTATGATTCTAAATTACATTTCAGCCCTGAGATCACCTAAACGCTACTGCACTTACCAAAAACCGCGTAAACTACCCGCTCTCGTAATCAGTCCAGACCTTGCCTCGAGTTGATGTGCACTCACATTCCCAGCGTGATACGCATCCACGACATATAGATTCTCAAATTCGTCCGGGTCCTCCATATGCATCTTCAAGTGATGAAAGTCGACCGAAAATAGGTACGTCCGACCACAGAGGTCATAATACCTATACATCGTCAGTATACACGAGGTCAATGGCCAGATGCATCACGCGTACCTGCCACGCGCCTCTCCTTCCTGTTCCGTCAATAGTTCCCCCGCGTAGATACCGACGTATGAACCTTTTGGTATCTTCCTGTCCCCAGCAATTACCCCTGAAACGTACATGAGCAAACATTATATCAGAATTAAATTCAACTTCTTACCCCAACCCTTGTCTTTAGTTCGTGCGATATGAACAGGCCATTTGCGCCCATTCTGCGCAACCTGCCAGCCCGGCGATCAGCCAAATCACATACCAAACACGTGTAACATGCACGCACCCGGTTGGGACAGTCCTCGTCACAGGCGCAGAACCGATTGCACTCAAATATGGGGCACTCGAGCCGCTGTAACGACCCCCTGTGGTCATACACAAACGGCGACCCAGGCCACGTCGCCGGTATAATATCCCCGTCAATATATGGCTGCACCCACTTGAGCTGTCGCTTTGCACACAGGCACGTGCTCGACTTGGGATCACACTTGCCCACGCACCCGCAACCCACCAATCCCTTCCTGTCCGGCGGCGGTACCCCCTCTCCAAACCACAATTCGTTTGTGTAGTGAAACTCCCACGACGGCGTCCATTCCTCCCCAATATCGTTGTCGAAAATCTTGATCAGCGGCGTATCAGGTTCGTTACCCATCGACTCCATGATGTGTGCCTCGAACGTCTCGCGGGCATTTTCGGATTTGCGATACGATTCTGAAAGAACTCCGTTGACGTAGTCTTGTAGCGAGTGCGGAATGTCTTTGGACAGCTTGTATTCCGGCGGACATTCCCGTTCTTCGGCTATCTGCGACTCGAACGTCACGATGCGGTACTCACAGTGATCAGGAATGAGCGGAG
This sequence comes from Xerocomus brunneocitrinus, assembly GCA_038093375.1. Taxonomy (NCBI): domain Eukaryota; kingdom Fungi; phylum Basidiomycota; class Agaricomycetes; order Boletales; family Boletaceae; genus Xerocomus; species Xerocomus brunneocitrinus. The sequence continues at coordinate 14,779 of JBBPSB010000066.1, read as the reverse complement.
GGAGGTCTACTGCGTCGGACGAATCGACAGGGGGTGATCTCTGTCTCGAACCAGTGCGGGGCGGTGCGAGCGACGTGCTAGACGCAGTCCTGCTACTGAATTCCTCCTCCGGCTGTCCAACATGAGCCCAGGTGTCTCCAGGCATGCTCAGACGTACCTCTGATTCAGCCCCACCAGGTACTACCAGAAGCGAGTCACATTCATCCACTGACTCACCCGATCGACGTCGTTCGTGAGCTTGCCCATAGTTGCTGTTTTGCTCAGAGGTAGAGGGCTGAGGATCCTCGGGTAGAACGAGGTCAGGCGTCGTCCCGCGAAACAACGTCTCGGGCACGTCGATCAATCCTAGTCGCGGACCTGTTCTTTCATTCACTTCGTCGTCGTCAGGGAGTCCATCAACCTAACAACGCACATGTCAAATCTTGTGCCACAAGCAAACATGTCACTCACCGTCATCGCGTTGCTCGTCTTTGGAGAAGACGCATCGTTCGCAGCCGGCAACTACCCAGGGCCTCAGCAATGTCAACAACGTATATGAATGCAGCCGTACCTCATCCAGCATATCGACATCGCCCTCGTCTGCATGCTTCCCGGTCGACTCTGGCACGGCGGCCGCCTCTGGCTCCGCATCCAAATTCGTCTGCGACAAATGCACCGATGCGAGTTCCAACAGCGCATCCGTCTCATCGCCGCCATCGCCCTCATTCACGTGCGTCGCATCGTCTGCAACACTCCCGTCGTCCTCGTTCGCATCGTCAACTTCATCGCCCTCTTCATCTGACTCCCGATCTGGCATCTCGTTCGCATCGTCCACTCCATCTCCCCCATCGTCCGACTCCCGCTCTGGCACCACAACCGAGTCCACAGGCACCATCCGCGACGTTTCGGGCACGTGCGACTCGACATGTCGTACCTCCTCTGCTCCACCCGTATCCTCGCCGCCATTCTCGTTTTTGTCACTGTCCTCGTCCTTGTCCGTTTCCGCATGCTCAACTTGCGTCTGCTCCATCGCCGAACCCCGCACGATAAACGCCTCGAACTCCGCCGCCGCCGACTCCCGTCTCCGATGCCTCTCCTTGTCCTTGTTGACCCTCTGCGCAAACATCCCCGTCGACATCCGCGGGCGCGGTACCGTCGGGAACCCCTCGCCAACCTGCTTGCCCTTGTCGGACGCCTTGAACGGGCGCACCGGCGAGATGAACGATTCGAATGGCATAAACGGCGCGCTCCGTCGTTTCGCACGCGTGCTCGCGGCCCCTGGCCCGGAAGCCGTCGTGACCGTCGTCGTCGACGGGACAGGCGTATCCAACACGCTGCTCTTCCGACTCGTCCCTTGCTCTGACAACCCCGCATCCACCGACATGGGCTGCGCCGTCGCAGGCGCAGGCGCCGCGACAGATGGCGTTGCCGGCGTCCGGCCCGCGTCTTCGTTGGGCGTCGACGGCGGTTGCGTGGATGGACTCAACACGTTGCGCTTCGCCAACAACTCCCGGATGTCCTTGAGGCTCGGCACCCTGCCAAATACCCTTGTCGCTTGCGTCTGCGACGACGATGGCATCTGTGTCGATGTGGGCGTCGAGGGCGGTACAGGTAGCGCCAAAGGTGAAGACACGGGTTGACTAGCACTCTTTGCAGGCGTCGCATGCTCGGCTACATACGTCACGTCAGGAGAGGAGAGAGAGGCATACCAGATGTGGGCCTACCAGTGAGATCGGCCGTACTCCGCTTTCGAGCGAGTTGGCGCTCGTCTTTGAGTAGTTTGTCTCGACGCACTCCGTTGAGCACGTCGACCAGAGACATGGGCGTGCTCGGGCGAGGTACACGCGGGGGCGCAATGAACGGGCGACTTGACGAGCTAGCAGGCTGCGTTGCAGGAGGTTCAGATGGTGTTTCTCGAATCGACGTGGGCGCAGGTTGAGTGGATGCCGGTGGAGCATCATTGATAGTCGTCTCCACGGTCGGTGATTGTTGAGCCTGTATTGTATCCGTAACCGCGCTTGTTTCTGCTGGTTGTTGCGGTGATAGAGATGTGGACACGCCCTTGCTCGTTGAAGCGACTGCATCGACCTGCATATCAGCGTCACCACTCTGGCTCCTCACCTCATCGGCGCGCGAGGGTGTGTCCACGGGCGTCGATGCACTTCCTGACGCGTTCTTCTCCCCCACACTCACAGGTGCCTTGCCAGGTTGTCGAGCCCCACTCAGCGCTCTTGAAAAGAACGAGTTTTCCCATGCTTCCGGAAGTGATCGTTTGAATCGTATCCCCTTGTAGGACGAGATGTCTGGCATAACTAACGTCCCTGTACGCTTGAGCGGTTGCGACGCGGGCAAACGCGGGCTCGCGGATAACGAGGTCACCGAAGCCGTCGTTGACGAGCTTTGCTGCGCAGGTGCAGGGGTAGACGTCGAAGGAGGCGTCGTCACGACCGACTCGGTAGAAGGCGCAGAACTTGGCGGCCGGCTGCCGCTCCCCACTCCTCCTGATCCTTGACTTTTAACCTCCCCACTCTCCGGCGTCCCAGTGGTGCGCGTAGACGGTGCATCCTTGTCGACATTTTTCATGCGCGAGTCAGCGTTTGGACTGCGGTCACTCACCGTCTGCGCCTCGCCCGCTCGTTCCTGGCTCCAGATCTCCCCACTCTCCCGCGTCTCTGTCGAACGCACAGACACCACGGCCATATCGTTTGGATCCACCTCACCTTCTTCCAAAACTTGCATGTGGACGTCCTTGTCCCGACCGTCCATATCTGGACTCTCCTCGGACGGACCCTCTTCTTCGCGCGTCGACGCTGGACCATTCGCAAGCCCATCCTCCGCCGCTCGCTTCTCTTCGCCTTTGTCTCCACCCGGCGGCGCACCCTCGTCCGTCATCTGATCCATGTTCAGATACGAATTGAACAACGCGTCTTCTGCGCCATCCGATGCTCTCGTACCCACCGGCGCTGCATCGCTCGAGGGAACGGCCACCGGGATCGTTGCCGACGACGTCCCGACGCCGAGACCATCCCACTCGTCCGGTGGGTTGGCGTCGTCGCCAGTGCCGAAATCAATGTTGCTAAATGGATCGTCTAGGTCGTCAGGGGATGGACTATAGGAAGGAGGTGAACTTGGTCGATGTAGTTCGGTATCTTGTAGTGATGATTGCTCGGGTAACTGTGTAGAAGTGGATGCAAGTGCGTTTGCTGGAACAGGGGCCGGTACTATTGTCGATGCTGGCGCCCGTGCTGACGAAGATGCTGGTGCTAGTGCTGATGCTGACGCTGATGTTGATGCTGGTGCTGGTGCCATCCGCGCTGGTGCCGACGCAGGCGGCGCCCCCCAAGTCGGCCGCCCGACATCCTCGTCACTATCTGTAAGCGAAATCACCTCCACATCCGCAGGCGGCGGCACCCGCACCCTCGGCCTCTGCACCAGCAGCCCACTCTTGCGCCGCTGCGCCGCACGGGTCTGCAACGTACGATCGTCATCTGAGCCGCTCGTAATGATGATCGGATCATCCAGGGCCGGGCGCGTACCGCTCGTGGATGGCTGCGGGCGCTGACGCGTCGACTCGCTCGAGTCTGTCAGTTCGATGAAGTCGCCGTCACGTTGTCGTGCCACGGCCAGTGGCCGCGCGGCTGCCGTTTCTGCGTCAAAGTTGGTGCGTTTTGCTGTCGAGCGTGAGCGATGATGAACGCGTGGGACGTGTGCCAAGACGTACGTTTCAACTTGGGTCTGATGCGTGTCCACGCAAGAGACTCGTCCACCGCGTGCGCTGCAACCAATAAGTCGAGAAAAAGAAAAGAACGACGTGGAAGAGACGCACTCTGAGCAGTCTTGAGCAAATTCGCCATAGACACCTTGCGCACGTTTTTCGGATGCGTCGTTTGCTTGCGCGCCGTTCGTGCCTCTGCATTTTGCCTCTCCTTTGCCTTTTGCTTTTGCTTTGGCCGTTCCTTTTCCTGCTCCTTTTCCCGCCCGAGGACCCGCTGGACCCTCTCCGTGATGGTGCTGGGAAAGTCGGAGGTGGACGCACCGCTATCCGCGCTCTGCACCCGAGCCTGCGTCAAAGAGGGAGCCTTGCGCAGACTCGATGGCGGTGGCCCAGGCTGTGTACGCGAGGGAACGGCGTGGCGCGATGGCGACGTCGTCGTCGTCCCGTTCACATCCAAGCGCGGCTGTTTGTGTTTACGTGCGGACGGAGAGTCGGCGTCTGGGAGCGCTTTGCGTTTTGAGATAGGAGGTTGAATAATTGAATCTGATTCGTGTTCTGCCTCATCGTCGCCCATGTCTATGTCACTGGCGTCGACGTCTGAACGGATGCTCGTACGTGTCGACGGTGAGCTCGATGCTGGTTCTGATGGTGGGTGAGCGTGTAGTTTGAGTTGGGTTGTTGTTTGTCATGCTACATACGCAGGACAGTCCAAGATGGACCTGGGGAGACCATCCTTCGTGGAAATGTCATGTTTGAGTTTTCTCGCTGGTAGTTACAAAGTTGTTGGTCCCATGAGGCCAGTTGTTGGTCCCTTTCCAAAGATGGGCCCTACGCTACAAAAAGACAAGCACAACACTAAACGATAACCGACAATCTCGATATTAAATGAGGAAAGGAAACAGCCCGATTCGAATATCGTCCATGGCCGTCCTGGGTATGGGATATCTCATTCCAATTCATATGATGGGCGATCCCATCCAACTACTCTCCAGCAAACAGACGCACCAGCAGATAGGCAGTCGAGCCAAGGAAGCGAACGACTGTTGCAGTTCTAAGCCATGTGCCACAAAAGTAACTGACACGGACTTACACGCTAGCCCGGCCACGGAGAACAGGATAAAGGACATGTAGCCATTTACAGCTGTCGAGGCATTTCCGCTCCCTGCGCTTGGCATTGCAGTACTGTACCAAACACGATGAGCTTGGACGAACAGGGCAAAGAACGAACGAACGTACACGATAATGGCTGCTAGCAACGCCTACAGACATGTCAGCAAACGAAAGCCCATCATAGTAGACAAAAACACACATTGCTCAACGTCCAAACCAACAATACCTGGGTCAAAGGATGAGTCACGATATTCTTGACAGGCCAAGACCATGACTTACGTTTGTCCTAAACGTCTTGTAGTAATCCTCCTGCTGCGTCGCCGGATCCACCTTGTGTTCCGCCTTCGGCGGCTTCGTAGTCAAGACATGTATCGCATCCTCGTAAGCGGCGTTGATATCGGTCTCCGCGGTAGGCACGGCGACTTCGACTTCGTTCTTATTCGGACCTTTCCCAGAAGACACGACCCCAAGATCGGTGGAAACCTTGTTGTCTCCCTTTGTACCCCATGACACGTCGTGAACATTGGCAAACTGGCAAGCACATTAAAGACTCGTCGGAAAAAAAGGACTGGCCAACACTTACAGCATATACGTTCAAGACCGAAATATACGATGGTGCCATCAAAAGGTACTGAAGGAAAGAGGTGATCATGTGCCACGGTTCGAACTGGAACGTGGTTAGTACTTCTCACAGATTTTGCAATACGCAGACGTACGAATAGGAGCGATGAAACGATATAAAGTCCCAACGTGGCTGCGAGTGAGACGATAATGTCACGGAAGATGGCATTCGAGAAGAGAGCGGCAGCCGTAACAGAACCTCCGTCCGATTGGATAACTCCCTCAATACCCTTGTACGCAAGAAGGAATGCTGCCACCTGTCATGCACGTCAGCATAAAGATCGTAGAAGAGAAGACTGATCCAGAGACTCGCCGTCATGTAGATCGTGATCAGCGCAAATCCAACAAAAGCTAGTGTATATGCCCACTTGGCACCTTGTGGCCGATTTCCCATCGAAAGCAGGAAACACGTGAGGAGAAGCCCCAGGTAAAAGTAGTTGAGCACCAGGTTGAGGTAATGTAAACTCGAAATATAGTCTTCCAGAGCGGTCGTGAGGATGACAAAGGCAATGTAGTAATTGCCCTGACACAGTCGACATCACCAAGACGATCAATAAGAGGAGAAATGTCACTTACGAGAGAGAACCAAGAGAATATCAGGTTATATATTTGATACACCATTTCGATGTGAATCCAAAACTTGCGAACAAAACTGTGTGATGAGCGATAGATATAATGGAAATGAAAGGTACTGTGCACGGCGGCAAAAAATGAACCGTTGAGCCAACGCCGACGTTGCGATATCAATTCTGGTACTTGATCGGGCACGTCGGTAACAGCATAGGCTGACTTGACATAGTGCAGGATCCATGAACCTCCGCGCTTGGAGACCAATTCCCAGCACAATATCTGCATATACTCATGAATCACCGAATCAAAACAAGACTGGCTACTTACCCGATCCTCGGCGAGATACATGTTGGCGGTGAAAATATCCGCACCAGCGCCATGTAACTTCTCTCCTAAAAAGTACTTTTGCAACGGGCCCTCTCCCAGAACGTCATTTTGCAGAGCGATATACCGATATGCGCTGAATGCACCAGGCAGCACTGTGATGTACCCAAACACGCTCTCCAATGGCTTATCCAAGATGTTGGACATCTTGTACTCAAAGTTTTGCGCTGCAACAAGTGGGTTGAGGAGGTTTTGTCCATACTTGCCCTTGAGTGCCACGATCTCTCCGCAAGCCCCACCCACGTTGGAGTTGATATCGAACGCTTTCCAGAGATGGTATATAGAAGTGGGACCGGGCATCGTGCCAACGTCGAGGAGTACACACACGTTGGGTTGGAGTATGGGCCCGAAAGCGTTGAAAAACCATCGATGAGAGTTGATTTTCTTCTGGTTATTTTCTTTAAGACAGAAAATGAGCTGAACAGGAATTATTCCCTTCTCCGCACCCTCAATCTTCATCGAGGGCGTGACAGAAACTGCAGTATGTCAGGACAAACAGCATCAAGTATGCAGGGTACTCACTCTGAGCAGTATACTCGTAGATGTGAGCCATCACGGGCTTCCCATTTACAACGTTCTTTACCAGAGTCAGTTGAAGCTCAGCGTTCATTCAACCCACACACCTTGGCTATCCCCTCCTGATACGCACCCATCGTAGCAATGACACTTAGTGTCCGTGAATTGATCTTCTGACGCCCGTCACTAACGATGCAAACCACGACCTTCTTCCACCCGTCCTTGCCCCACGTCTTACTGCGGTCTCGTTTACACAAGTGCGCCACGTTCTTTATAACACCATGCATCGACCTGCAAAACAACTCCTCGTCCTCATTGTACATCGTCATGACAATAAACAACTCGGTGCGTCGTGGCGGGTCATAATGCACCTGCCTGAGCGTAAAGCCATCGTCCTTGAAATCATTTGGATCGCACGTCGCCGCCGAGTACCGCATGTGCGTAAACTCGCGCTCGTTGCGCAGCGCGCACATATCGAGCAGCTTGGATGGGACCGCCGAGTCGAGCACCAGATTCCCATGGAAGAGCTCGACCTTTTTGAGCGTCTTGTGCCGCCGGGGGACGCGCTGCGGTATCCGACCATACCGGATGTTGGATTCGAGCGCGTCGTCGGCGTCCCGGACGTCCTCGTAACCACCCGGGAGCGTCGTGCGGGAATAAGGCGTTTCTGGTTGGAGAAGGGGCATGTCGCCTGCGTCTGCCTCGTCGTCGCGGACATTATATGAGGCACCCCCAAATTGCGACTGCGGGCGTGTGTCAGCCACGAGTGTTGGCTGGCTGTCGAATGGATTGTATGGTGCGCCGGGGTAATCATTCACGGGCTGCGGTGGAGATAGATCTGGCTGAATTGCCGAGTATGTTTGCTGGAGAGGATAGGACTCTTGTGGCTGTTGCTGTTCATATGGATCGTGCAGCGGTGGGGGCGCAAAAGTAGGGGGAATCTCTGGATTCTGGAAGGGATCTGGGAGGTGATAGGGCTGGTTGGTGTCGTATTGATTTTGTTCGTATGGCACTGAGTACTGGGTATTATAGTGCGGCTGGCGCTGGTCATATGGATTCGGTGCAACGGTGGGTTGGGTTGTATAAGGGTTGTACCCGTCGTTGTAGTGGCCGTGTTGAGCCTCGTCCGCCTTAGAGGTCGCGAGTTGAGCAGATCAGGGACACTAAACTGGACTTTATTTGACTTACTTCGAAGTATCTTGACATGTCTGGGCGTTCAAAGGTCGTTGCTGCGCAGGCGAGCTTAAATGTGAGCAAAGCCTAAGACGCGGTGTAAGAGTGGCTGTGTTCTCAGACTTGGCGGCCAAGGCCGCAGCGGGGCCGCAGTGATCATGCAATGAACAGCCTCGCCGGGCAAGGATGACATAGGTACAGCAGATCAGGTTACATGTATCTATCCTGGAGTCGAGTACTTCAATTTTGGATCTCATCAGGTAGATTCCACTTCATTTCCTCCACCAGACATGCGCTCCCTTTGATTGACAAGCACCACCGCGTGGGTGAACAACGGGATTACAGAGGGTAACATGCTGACGAGGACAAGACCCGCCGCAAGTCCCGGGGTCCTAGACAATGCAACAAGTCCGGTGACGCGAACGACGACGAAACCGACGTCAAGGACCGCAATGAGAATGGCAAATGTTGCGTAGCCCATGCCCTCGGCACGTTCCTGGGACTCATCAGAGGTGATGTCGCTATGAAAGACTGTAATAAGATACCTTGAGCTCCGCAGGTGAGAGCCGACAGTACTGGACCTGTATGGTTTCCGCCACGACCAAGAAGGATAGTGTGCACAGCATGAAGAAGTAGCTGCCATTGGTGAGATGAATACTACAGTGGGTCTTCAGACTGGATATGCATGGGGGACAATCACAACATACGGGAAGCAACTGCGAAACTAGAGAATGATTCCCGCAATAATGAGATGCGCGAATACACAACCGAGCTTATAGGTACTCACCAGCTCGATTGACCAATTTGTTCGGTCATTCAAAGCTAACTTGACGTCTTCGAAGTCAGGCGACGAATGCATCATTGTGTACAGCGTGAGTGTCAGTATGTGTTGAGTGAGGACCTTCAAGATCTTTGCGATGAATGGTTGCATGTCGAGGAAAAGGTGTTACAAGGGTATGGCAAAGTAGTATTGGTTGTGTGGGTCATCTTTAAGTACCTGCCTATTTGAATGCAGGGAACGACTTGCCATGAGTTGTTTCTTAACGATCGCGGGCCTCGAGATCTAGGATGATGATGTCTCCAAAAAAAAACCAGATTTAGGATGATTGATGTCACCCAGCCACGCCCCTGGGACTACGATGTGATAGCCGGAAATGAAACAGAGCAAAAGTATTACTCCGCAGCCGTCTGTCAGTGTAAAATGTGAACAACACATTCAAGATATTACGAATGGAAAGAGTGGATGCGGAGGTGCGGAAGCAAATCGCGGTTTGCGGAAATATAAGAGACCAATCTTTGTCCCGTTCCCTTTGTTGAGATTCGATTACTGATTCTGGAAAGAAGAGGATGAAGTTCAAGTAGAGTTCGGAACATTTTCGAGGTCGCCCGCCAAGGCAAGCACAGGCGTGAGCTCAGCCCTTTCGGCCTTGGGCACTGATCAATGGAACATCCAGACTTTCCATAGACCACCATTCTCACACCTACCCGACAATTTCCTAGAGGTGCGTAAGTTCGGAGGGACAGTACTTGTTGCTATTTGCAAAGATTCCACACTTGAAAGCTTGAAGGAGTAAGGCGGCACTGCAACAAACCACATTAGTACAGCATGCTCCGCTGCGACGCGCGGAAACAAGCATTCGGACTCGGCTCTGCCTCTTCTAATTCGGACAGCATTCACTCGCTCAGCGCTGAGTGCTCAACCTCTGTCTACAATATAAAAGCAGGCGTTAAGGGTATGCATGTAGGAGACTAGGCATACGTACAGCATTTTTCTCAGTACCCGGTCAAACCCGATTGACGTAAGGAAACTCCTCGGACCTCCTTACTCCACAGCGCTATTGGTGATTGTAATCTTACTAGGTCCGAAGTGATGGCAACAACACACTGAATTCCTTCTCGGATGACGGTAGTGGATTGGGCGTCGTGCATGGGACGTGGCAAAAGTGTGTTGATTCACGAGCTCAGGTCCCCGGAACGCACGAACAGACCATTGGCCGTCTCCGCAGCGATCATGACAGGCATAGAATCAGAATCAAACATGTATGACCTCGACATCTACGTTCAATCCTTACCAAATAATTTCGTTTCCTCTGTGGCCAAAGAACTTGCACTGCTCTCCTATGTGAATTTCGCGACGGTTCAAGGGTCACTCCTCCGTCCTAGCGCCGGACTTGGCCAAGCCAGGGTCTGAAATAATTTGGGTCAGGTCAGGACATCATCTAGACATCGCATGAGTGACTACTTGGTTTGGCAATCTAGGATGAGGATGTTTGGAAATGAGGACCGGATTTAGGATAAAAGTCCACTCTGCCAAATGCTTTACTACACGTGGCGCTTGGCCGTTTTCTGGGATATGCGGCAATGAGGCAGGAGGATGGATAAAACAGCCATTTAAAGCAGAGTAGCGTCCCTGCGCGATATATATCCGCGCTGTGATGGCACAAAAAAACTTGAATCGAAAAGGGCCTATGTAAAGGGATGACGACGGAAGCGAACCGTGTGCAGCCTTGCCGAAATTCGAGACCTACATAGATCATGACGTCCCAGATCTGGCCTTTGTTTGAGATTCAAGTACTCGTTCCGGAAAGCAGAGGATGAGGTTGCGTGCTTGGGAAATGTTGGGGTCGTCCCGATGACAAAATTAAGTTTCCAACCTTTGTTTATCGCGCAGGGACGGCGAAAGCCCGCCCTGGACCTGTGCATCACATCAACAGACTGATTGAAAGAACATTCACCTCACCATTCTCATACTTATGCAACGTGTTTTGTAGCCGGGGGCCAATAACCGTGGCGCTCGACGAAGACACGCATACTCAGATTAAGCTCCGCTCACAATCAGCCAACTCTCTTTACTTGTAACTCAGACAGTACTTCGCTTGATTGATCTCAATCCCGATCTACAATAGAAGAACACTCTCTTCCTACCTAAGCGGATACTACTATGTTTACAGTGCTCTCAGCACTCGGTCGTTCCGGTCAAACCCGATTGACTTGGGGAGCGGCCTGATCGTCTCGGCCCACCCTACGCCTCCAGAGCGCAATCGGTGGTTGCAATCTTGAATGTGACCTCGTGTTGACGATGTCATCATGTGGCGACAATACCAAACCGAAATGCCTTCACAGTCGTCCACACTGAGCAGGGCCATGGCGTACAGTATTGACTAACGAGCCCAGGTTCTCGGAACGTACGAACAGCGTTTGACAAGCGCAGGATCTAACATGCTCTTCCTTGTTGGCTGACATTGCGAAACCCGCAACAGTCCAAGTGTCGTGCCTTCGCCTCCCCAGTACTTCAGTCTTGGTCCAGCCAGGATGCATGGTGATTCGGTCAAGTGGGGACGCTCACGCGCTTGCCGTGTGAAATGATCTGACCTGTCCGATTCTCACATACAACAGCATATACACTCATATGCTCGCTTTCTTTACTAGCAAGACTAGAGGTTACGTTTAAGATGACTTTCTTGTTCGACTTGGCGGTCGCCGAAAGATGGGACAGAAGCCAGAGTCAATGTAGGACTGGTCGTGGTTTAGCAGTCAGTGCCAATCTAATACTCACTCTATCGCTGTTGTTGTTGAAAGGCAGGTTTGAGGCTAAAGTCTGTGAACCAGGAATATCATAATATATAGGCACTACAAACAAGCTCGACCGGAAGAACTATTTGTGTGTGTGTTTGACAATGTAAGTATTGGGTTATGTCAAGATTAGATAAACACCAACAGGGGGACAGCCCACACGTTTGGCATGATTAGATACTGAATCGTGTCCGGGACGACGTCGACATCGTCCATGTAGTAGTCTGTTCTCCCGTTCTATAACGGATTCGAAAAAGGACTTGGGAACTTCAGTGCTGGGAATTATCAAGCACGATGCCAGATTCCACTTCATTTCCTCCACCAGATGCGCGTTCCTTTCGTTTGACAAGCTTCATCGCGTAGGTGAGCAACGGGGGGATGATAGAGGGTAACATGGTGACAAGGACAAGACCCGTCGCAAGTCCAGAGGCCCCAGACAATGCAACAAGTGCAGCGATGCGAACGACGATGAAGCCAATGTCAAGGGCCGCGAAGATAATGGCAAACGTCGCGTAGCCTATGCTCTCGGCGCGTTCCTGGGACTCGTTAGATGTAAAATCGTTGTGTGAGGCTTAATTATATACCTTGAGCTCGGCAGGTGTGAGTCGACCGTATTGGACGTGTATGGTTTCTGCCATGACCAAGAAGGATAGTGTGCACAGCATGATGAAGCCACTACCGACGGTGAAATGAATGCTACCAGGTAGTGTTAGCCTAGATGTCCATGAGGGGACATTCGCGACCTACGAGAGGCAGTTACGAAACTATAGGATGATTTCCGCAACGATGAGACACGCCAATATACAACAGAGCTACGGGTACTCACTAGCTCGATTGACCAATCCGTTCTGTCGTTCAAAGCCGACTTGACATCTTCGAAGTTAGGCGACGAACGCATCATTTCGTACAGTGTAAATCCCAGTATATATTGGGTGACAGCCTTGGAGAGCTTTGCAATGAATGGGTGCATACGGGCGACGAACGTGGGGTAGTGGCATCATCGCCGATCGGAGGCGTCCTTATATACTCCCAGTTATCGTGCATGGACACATCCGCCTTGGCTATGCGCACCATTTCCATGCCATGTGCACGTGTACGAGTATTGAGATCTATGATACATATCGATCCGGGCAAATTAGCTTGTGAGGGAGGGTGAGCGCTTGAGCCGAGACCGCACCTCAGACAGTGAGCTTTTGTATCACTGCATTCGCGAGCCTCCAGCGCTTGATGATGGGCCTTCTAGTTCCATCAAACACACAGTACGCCGCCATGAGTCCAAAAGAATTGAAATTGTGAATCGACCCAAGTCGGGCGCGGGAGGTCTCCTGACAAACTGTTACAAACATTCCCTTACAAAGTATTATTTGCAAGCGCGCGGTATGCGCCCGGCCATTATATTCCAGAACACAGGGCCAACAATGCCTTAAAGAGAAGCCGACATGTCCAACGCACCGAGGCCTCATGCCGGTGCGCAGTGGCAGGAAGAAAACGTCGGACCCGCCTCCCAAAAGAGGCAACCGAGGCAAGGGCCCATCACCTTTTTTGGACGGACCACCACCACGGAAATCAGGTACCCGGGCCTCGCGTGCGTTCGGCGACTTCCGAACACTGACGGATCGAATCCCAAGATGTATATATTGCGTGACAATAAGACTAAATTTGTAGCGATCGTCACTGTGACAGGGGGGTGGTGGTCCCGAAGAAACTGTGGGTCGCCAGCCAACGTTTCCGGAAACGCCTCAAGCTCAAGTACTGCCACTTTGTCTCCTAAAGCGTATCACCACCGATCACTTCCATCTCTAGCAAGGCGTGCCCCTCGCCTCTACCACATGGCATCTAAGCAGAGCTCATCATTCGTGTTCTCCCTATTACTCAATGGTTTATCGTTTAGCATACGCTATCTGCTCCATATAATCCTCCATGACATCTACTACCCCAGGTTCTCCTCGAGAAGTGCGGGTGGGCCAACATTCTGACCGATGAACCTTGTCTGTCGCACTCCTCTGCCTCTTCTGTCTCAGCCTCTGTTACTCTTCCATCTCCACTATACAAGACGTCCGACACTTCAAGGCCATTCTCAGCATCGCAGCGGTGTGTCGGTTGGCATCCTAGAACTTACAGTCGATAAGAAAAGCGCTGGATCAGAGCGATATGAACATAAGGCAGACGCGTCCAATCAGCTCTAGGACACACTCCCCGGATTGAGCTCACGTTGATCTGCAGGGATTTCGCGGTTAGGTGAGCTGCTCTTCCCGGGCTACTAGGGTACGCAGTGCTGTACTAAATGTACTCTCCAGCGAACGGAAACTTGGAGTGGAAGGGCTCGTGTCCTCTACGGCGGCGCACCCACTGCAAAGATTCCAGCCCACACAACTGGACAGTTAGAACTGCACACTAGCACACTGAATCTGGTGAGATGTACGGGTAGAAACTTTGTTTACATACGCGACGAGTCCTAGTAACGACAAAGGTGTTTACTATGTGGCGAAGATGAGTCTCTTAGCGTCATGCATGGGTTGGTGAGGGTGCGCTCTGCGCGTGGTGACGCTTTGAATATCTCGGAGCATAGCATTTTGAGTCGACTGTTGAGCTCTTGTTTAGCTGCCGATTTGCTTCTCGGCAGGGTTTTGGGGCGGTCGGATCTGGTTCTGAGCTGTTTTGGTAAGCGGGAGGGGTCAGTGGTGTTACCTGCTGCGGCTTCTTTAGCTTCGCTGTCCGCCTCTTCATTTCCCGGAATGTCTCGAAGTACTTGACGCCACAATCACCTGGGCCAGTCTCTTATAAGGTCGGTATTAATCCCATCAACCAATGCTACTCCCCCGTAATTCACATACCCTTTCCTTGATATGCAGAGATTCATCTTAAAGATATCCAAGGCTGCTGCCCAACACATACCAGAACTTACTCTCTACAAAATGATGCGTTCATCGCATGACTTTGAGGATATAAAGTTGGCTCTGAACGATCAAACAAATTGGTCCATCGAGCTAGTGAGTACCTCTCTCCGTCGTGTATATTTCCATGTCTAATCGTCGCGGGGATCATTGTACAGTTTCGTAGCTGCTTCACGTAGCTCATAGTTGTTCCCCCGTGAATATCCAGACTGACAATGTTTTGTAGCATCCATCTCACCAACGG